>PVJH01018830.1:0-44216 GCA_004026705.1 Nesogale talazaci
GCCGAAGCCTGGTTAGTGATCCAAGTGAGTTTTATCAAAGTTAATAAGTTTCAGGTTTGGCTGAGCCCCGGTGACGTAAGTGGTTGAGTGTGGGATTGCGGCCTGCAGGCTTGGCAGTTCAAATCCAGTGGCGGCTCTCAGGTGCAGCGCTGGGTAGCTCCCCCGACCACCAGAGGGCAGTGATGTCCCCCCCCCCCCCAAAAAAAAAAAAAACCGAGAAGTTTCAGGTTCACATCGGCACCCTCAAGATTTCTCACCCGCTTCTGTCTGCCTGGAAGTTGCTGGAGAATAAACCCGATTGGCAGGCTCCAGGCTCCTACCTTTCAGTCTTTTGGCAGGGATGTATGGCTGATGACTCTGGTTGACCCCACTGGCTGAATTGAATTCACCTGGCCTACGTGAGCCAATCAAGGTGCAGCATCTTTGGCCGGAAGTCTGGGCCTTTGGGCATGCGCAGTGTACCATCCTTTCCTGATTCAAACCTCCAAGCATCCACAATTCATACCCCTTTCTCTAGTTTCTTTACCTATCAAATATAGGCAACCTCATGGGGGCTGTGTGCCCATGTGGCACTGCTGAGTGTGGGGTAAAAAGAGTGGAGAGAATCCTCTCCGACCTGCCCCAGACTGGGAGCGGGGGTCAAAGAAGAGAGGCTGAGGGCCCAGAATGGCCTGGAGTAGGAGCTGAGAGAGCACACTCAGAAACTCACCCCTCCTGCCTGCTGCTGACCTGGAGGTGATCAGCCTACCCACCACCAGGATATTTAAAACCTCTAGCTGGGCAGGTGTGATTGAAGGTATTGATTGGAAGACCCCATTGCCTGAATTAAGCCCACCTTGGTGGGGTCTTGAGCCAGGGTCTAATCTGAGCTGCCCAGGTAACCCAGTCATCTGCTTGGGGAGCTGGCTAGGGATCTTGAATGAGAGCATACCCAGTTGAAGTTGTCATGGGCAGCTAATGCTTGTCAGATTGTCCTTCCCCAACCTCCTGTAGGGGACCTGTACAGCCCTCCCTGTCCCTGTTTCACTACCAAAGAGTATGACTTACTTTCTTCTTAATCCATCATCCATTTTCATTAGAAATCTCAACCAATATAGGAGATTGAGGTCTAATCATCATCATATTCAAAACATTTTCTTTCCATGTGAGCCCATGGTATCAGCTCCTCTTTCTCCCCCCATCCTCCCACCCTGATGAAACCCTTGATAAACAAGTATTATTATTTTTAATAATAATTAGAATAATTACACAGCCTGCTGTATCCCTTTACTCATATTTCTCTTGTTTGTCCCCCCTCATAGGTGAGGAGTTGGGTTCAGGGACTCAGGAGGTCAAATGTTTCTTGTTCCTTTTATCCAATAGTTCTCATTTTGGAATGAATTTTAAAATAATTTTGGGGTCTTGGAGTACAGTCATTTCTTGATAGGATGAGTTTGCTGTATTTTTAAAAATTCACCTATATTTTTACTTTTCCCCTACTTCTCCACCTTCGGTTTTTGCCCATACATACTACAAGCGTGCACACGCCTACACTTATTCTAAGAAGACATCTGAAGCAACCTGGAAAACAAAGAGTTATAGTCTCAGAAACCCTGTGAGTCAGAATTGACTTGATAGCAGTGCATTTGGTGTATATGTATATATTCTCATAAAAGGCTTAAATTCATTTTGTATATATTCTAATAAATATATGTTAGACTATATCTATTCTCATAACTATATTACAATATATTCTCATAAATGCTTAGGTTAAAATTGTCAGTGCATTGTTGGCCCCAGTAATAGTCCCGGGTTTAAACAAGGAGAACCAGGAACATGAAATCTGTAAGTCTTGGGAGCACAGAGGAGGATCTCACTGTTTTTCTGAGCCACCTAGGAGATGTTGTTGTTGTTATCGTGAGATACCTTTGAATCCTTTTCGACTCATAGTGACCCTGTGTACAGCAGAAAGAAGCACATCCCAGTCCTGCCCTGTCTCCATACTTGTTGTTAGATTTGAACCCTTTGGTGCAACCTCAGTGGCCACCCATCTTGTAGAGTCTTCCTCTTTTTCACGCTACATCTATTTTAGCAAATATAACATCCTTTTCCGGGACTGGTCTCTCCTGGTATAGAGACATATAATACAGTCTCCTTTTCCAGATCCTTTGACCATACTTTTTCACCCACCTCCAATGCCGTTCCTTCTTCCAGCCAATACACAGACTACTCTTTCACAAGCCCCTCCCAGTCCACTAATCTCTTCTCTTAACCTTATGCCCCTGTGTAGGATAGCTCCATTGAATGCTCTCAATTTTACCCATCTCATACATTTTGCTGTCAATCCTTCCTCTCTCTAGCCTGCTAGCTGGTGCCTTATATTATTCAATTTTTCCTCCATTCATTTATAAATTTAAAATAAATTGCAAAACGTTGAGTTAAGGGCAAGGTATTAAAATCTTACATTGTCACAGTGATACTCAAAAAAGGATGAGAATGTTTTATAATGAAAGGATATGAAAGATGTTCTAGGAAAAAGTATTGCATTATTCTGGGTTCTAAATCAATCTTGAAATACCTATAAAATGGAATATTACTGTAAAAAACAATTACCTCTAGATGTCATACATACAAATGCAATATTAGAGAATTATTCCAATTTAAAGGCATGAAGAATATAGAAAATGCCTCCAATAACATTTAAAGCAGCAAAATTCAAAAAATTTATATCCTTGCGTGTGTGTGTGTGTGTGTGTGTGAGTGAGTGAGTGATAGCCTATTTGCTCTCCATATTGAAATGGATATTGCATTACAATGGCAAGATAGCAGTGGTTGTTCACTCATGGTTATCCAGATATGTACTATAGGAAGATCATCATATCTTATTTCTACCTAGGAATCATGCTGATAACCTGCTAATTGCCTTGTATTGATTTACTTAAGCATCCATAGCTGCTGCATGAGAAAGATAACACTTGGCCCTGGAAAGGGGGGGGGGGCTGGGAATGCGTTACACTCTCTGTGACCTTGACTGAAAAGGGTAATTAATCTAAACCCCTGGATGGCATTAAGAGACTTAGCCCTTTCATTCTTTATGAAAAGTCTCATCTTTAGTGATTGAGCACACAGTTCTATTTACTGAGAAAACATCTTATATTAACTTCTCTCCTGCTATTTCAAGATCTGCTACCAGGATCGCGGGTTTTATTATCTCCCTGGGAAAAAAGAAGGAGAGGCAAAAAGGATTCATTATATAGCAAGGTAGGAGCCCAGTGGCACAATGTATAAAAAGCTAAGCTGTTAAGCAGAGGTCAGCGATTTGAACCTATCTGCTACTTTGCAGGAGAAAGATGTTGCAATTGGCTTTCCTGATGAGTTATAGCTCTTGAAACGTCAGCAGTGAAGTTGGGTTGATTGTGGACATGTTTCATGGACACCCTTTGGAAATTAAGGCTAAGGGAGGAAGGGGAAAAGTTGACTGCTCTGAGTGCAAGGATGTATATGGCTTCCTAAGTCTACCATTGGCCCTCATTGACCTATCCTAGGCATAAGCTGTCCAGAACATGATTGAATGAAAAGAAAGGTGGTTGATGCTGTGAGCTGCTATACTTTGATACAATTTGATGGCTTCTTCTGGACTCGACTTTACCTGTGATTACATTACTCAAATTCAAACTAGCACAGAAAATTCTTCAGATCAAGGAACACACCAGTCTCATAGTATAATAAACACGTAGCATAATAAACACAAACCAAAACACAATTAGACTCAGTGCCAGTAAGTGGATTTTAAAACACTCAAACCACTTCCATTGAATAGATTTCACCACACAGTGATGCCATCTTACCCAGTCACTGCCATCAAGTCGGTTCTGGCTCATAGAGACCCAATAGGACAGGGTAGGGCTGTCCCTATATGGGGTTCTTTACTGACATCGAAAGCCTTTTCTTTCCTCCTCATCTTTTGCCCCAACTCACAGCATCCTATGGAATTTCCCAGACTATAAAATACTAAGGGAAAACAGCTTCTTCTTCTTTTTTTTTTTTTTTACAACAGAATAGTGAACAAGTTTGAACCACCAATTGTGATCAGCAGCCCATTTCCTGATCAATAGTGCCCCCAGGACATCACTGGTTTAATAGGCGTGGGCAATTTAGAAATATTCTACAATTGCGGGCAAAGTAGAAAGGCAAGATGTGACTGACTTACCTGCTTTCATGGATGTGCTTGCACTAAAAAAAAAAAAAAAAAAAAGCCAAAGGAGGATCCTCACTAAATTGTTGCTGTTGTTGGGGGCCATTGAGTCCATTCCAACACACAGCAATCCCACACACAACAGAAGCAAACACTGTCCTATCCTGTGCCATCTCCACCGCAGTTTTGCCACCTTGTCGATCCTTCTGACGTAGGACCTTCGTCTCTTTTGTTGGCCCTCTACTCTCTTAAGCATGATGTCCTTCTCCAGGAACCAGTTTCTCGGGTTGTCTCTCCGGACAACATGTGAAGAGTATGTAAAGTGAAGTCTCGCCATACTTTTTTCAAGACAGATTTGTTTGTTCTTTTAGCAGTCCGTGCTACTTTCAATCATATTCATCAACACCACACTTCAGATATATCAATTCTTCTTTGGTCTTCTTAGTCAATGGCCCACTATCATATCCATCTTCAACAATTGAAAATAGCATGACTTGGGTCAGGTACACCTAGTCTTCAGAGTAGTCTCCAGACTTGTAAGTACTCTCCAGAGGTTTTGGGGAGCAGATTTACCTAACGTAATGTGTGATCTGATCTATCAAGTGCTGATTCCATGAGCATTGATTATGGATCCATGCAAGACAAAATCCTTGACTTCAATCTTTTCTCCATCTATCGTGGTGATGTCCTCCAGTTGTGAGGACTTTGGTCTTCCTTACCTTGAACTATAATTCACACTAAAAGCTGCAGCCCTTGATTTTCATCAGCTAGTGTCTTAATTCCTTCTCACATTCAGAAGCAAGGTTATGTCATCTGCAGATCTCAGGTTATTAATAATCTTTCTTCTAATCTTGATGCCACATTCTTCTTATAATCCAGCTTCTCTGATGATTTTATCAGCATACAGATTAAATAATGTGGTTTGAAGATTCATCACTAATATACACCTTTCCTGATTTTAAACCATGCAGTATTTCCTTGTTGTGTTTTCACAACTGCCTTTGAACCATGTGCAAGTGCCACGTGAGCATAATGAAGTGTTCTGAAAATTCCATTCTTCTTAAGGTTATTGATAGTTTGCTTTGATCCACAAAGTCTAATGCCTTGGCACAGTTAGCAAAACACAAGTTAATAGCTTTCTGGTATTCACTGTTTAAGCCAAGATCCATCCGCCCTGAGATCGTTTGTTACAAGTCCTCTCTTGAACTCATCCTGGATTTCTGGCAGCTTCCTCCTTTAATAGTTTCCTCTTACCTCTGAGTTGGTGGGAGTCCAATCACAAGGAACCCAGAAGCATTGTATATTTAGTATCCCAATGTTCCCCTCCCAGTGACATGACAAGTTTTACTCTGTTGGGAAGGTATTTTAAGTTAGAAAAATTGATCCAGGAAGTTTCCCCCTGACACCAATCCCCATGCTTAATGCAAACAGAGCTCAATTGAATGGGAGATGGAATTGTGTGGAACAACAACTCATGGGTTGCAGCCGATGGTGGAAGTGTACTGACAGAGACTCTTCAAATCTACAATGTCCAGAGTGGTGTGTCACTGGAAACACTGATGATGTTTCAGTGTACTCTCCTTATACCTCATAGGGATGACTGAAACTTTTCTGTTTTCCTTTTCTGTTTCCATGGGTTTTTCTTTTCCTGACTTTAGGTTACTTGTTTTTGTTTGTGTGTTTGTCTTTTGTTGTCTGCTAGTTGTTTTGGTTTGTTGGTGGGGTAGTTGGACTGATGGGGGTTTGAGATTGCCATAATATGACCATCAAAGTAAACCTGAGTCTTGCATACCCCAGGGACCAACATGTGGAGTCTGGGTCCCCACTTATGGTAACTCTATATCCCATCCAAGAACAGCTAGTTCTGATAACATAGCCCTGCTCGATACTCACCCTCAGGTAATGGTCACCAAACATAAGGGTGCTCAACAAAGTGGTAAAGGAAGCAGATGGTGCCCGGCTATCAATCAGAATAGTCTCTGGGGTCTCAAAGGTTTGTATTTAAACAAGCAGTCATCTAAGCAAGGAGTAAACCAAGTCCACAGAGAAGAAGCACATCAGTTTGTGTGATGCAAAGACAGCAATAACAAAATTCAAGTATGACAAAGGGAGAAGTATCAGAGCCCAAATTGCAAACATCCAATTTGTAAGAGAATGGGTGCCTCAAACCCACCTGCAGAGTATCTAGTCAGATTAAGCCACTGGCAGAACCATTCTGGCCATAGGCAAGGGTCTTGAACAGCTATACTATCAGATGGAGATAAATATAATCATCATTAAATGACATCAAACTGGATACTTGGTCAGTTGCCTTCCTTCTTGACCCCACACAATGGCTGTGACGTTTGTTTGTTTTGGTTATTGTGGCAGTCATGTACTCATGTGTCAATATCATCACTGGGAGTGTAGGGGTGGAGTCTATCCTGTCAATCTAGAGATAGCCAATGAGACCTCTGTGTGAGCATGCCTTTCTCCTGAGAATTCTGGAAGCCTCGAGGTGGTTCCCAATTGGAGGTGAGAGACCTGACTCAGTTCCTTGGAGGCGCTCACCTTACAAGACAAGATGGCAGCATAGAACCCGAGTCCTAGGAACTGGAGGAGCCAGAGGAGAATCCACATGGGCTTGCCCTGATGGAACCAGATCTCTGAAGCCAGAAAAGCCACAAAGAGACCCCTGCCAGTGCAGAGATGTTTCTACCACCAATGGATGCTGTTGATTGACCCTGAATCCTGGAAACAAGGAACCACAGAGAGACCCCTGCCAGAGCCAGGATGCTTCTACTGCTGCTGGATACATAAGACTATGTACCCACTGGCCTGTGATTGCTCTGGTGCCATTGCACATGCTTTGTGAGTCAGAAGAAGACTTTATACACTGGTATCAGACATATGGCCTAATATCAGAATTATGAGCTTGGACTGGACTGGGTTGGGATGGTTTCTCAGTGTTCCATTCCTCTTGTATATAAACCTTATATCCATATGCATGTTTATGAACTCGTTTCTCTAGCCTACCCGGAGTAGCACAGTTATATAGTAAGGAGCTTGATTTTTTTTCTCTGAGGTTGTGTCCATTCATGCACTGAACAGCTCTTTGGAAATGGTCATGCTACTTTCTTATCTTTTCCAGTTTACTTTTTCCATCTTCACAAAGAAATGATCAAATGATCACTTTTATGAGCTAAAAATGAAATAATAGATCTAAAAAGACAATTCTATTAGGACTAGGCACTATTTCATTAGCTTCCCCTCTCTCACTCTTTTCCAGATTCATTAAGGTAGTTTGATCCTGCTGCTATTTGAAATACAAGTGACATACCATTCAGCACCACAGACACATGCAAGCCACCACAATTCGATACACTTGACAGACTAGTGCTGGAGGAATGGGAATTCCAGGACACTTCTCTATGTTTATCGTCTCTCTGTGGAACCTGTACATAGGTGTAGAGTCAGTTGTTTAATTAGAACGTGAATATTAAAAGTATCAGAGGTATACAGTACCAGAGGAACAAGCAAATATATCTTGTCAGAAATATAGTCAGAAAATTCCTTGGAAGTGAGCATGACTAGACTTTGTCTCATGTACTTAGAACATGTTGCTATGAAAGACCAGTTGTGTTAGGCCAGATTGACCAGAGAAACAAATCCAGGGACACGCATATATGCATAAGAGAGAAGTAATTAAATATCAAGCAGCCTAGTACAGATCAAGTCTGTAAGTCTGATAGTACTCCATAAGTCCAATACTAATCCACCAATTCCTTTTTTAAATTTTTTAATTTTTATGTATTTATTTATTTTGGGGGGGGGCATCACAGTGCTCTGGTGGGACTGGGAGACTCAGCCTTGCTCCTGGAGAGCTGCTGCTGGATTTGAACCACCAGCCCAGTGGGCCGCAGTCTCTCTCTCAACCACTATGCCATCGGGGCTCAGCCCCAATTCTTTTTCAGATACACACAGCCACATGTAGTGATGTTTTTCTCCTCAAAACATGACCAAAGCATGTGAGACAAATTCTCACCATCCTTGCCTCTAAGGAGTACTCTTATCTTACTTCTTTCAATACAAATTGAGTTTTGGGTTTTCCTTTTTCTTTTTCTTGTGTATTTGTTAATGATATGCATGTCATTTTTGGCAAGCTGTTCATGTCTCTTGCCCACTTAAAAAATTAGATTACTTGCTCTCTTTTGTAATTGAAGTAGATAGAATAGACAGTGGAGTCCTGATGACATAGTGGTTAGGTGTTGGCCTGGGCTGTTAATTACAAATACCGTCATTTGAAACTGACATCCGCATCGCGTGAGAAAGAAAAGACTTTCTACTGGAAAGAGTTGTAGTCTTGAACACTTCTAGGATCTGTAGGAGTTGCCATGTGTTCAATACTGTTTCATATATGAGCTTTTCTGTTGTCCGTGCCCCTGGAAGGGGTTATTTGTCAATTGTTGTGATCGGTTCCCCCTTTCTACCCACACATTCCCCTTGTTCTCCTGGTATCACTAGTGTTTCTAAGGAGTTTACCTTTTTATTATTATTATTTTTGTTTATCTTCATTCAAAGTATATCTATATTCCCTATCAACATGCAGATCTGGGTCACTAAAATCTGCATAATATTTAGATGTGCTAACATTTATTTGACCCTTCATTAATTTTTTGACACTCAAATTCTCTCCCTCCTTTTTCTCCTGCTACAAATAATATAGTACATTTTATTTTTCACATAAAGATAATTTTATTTGTGTCACTGCAAAATCTCTAAGGGGAACAGGAGAATGGGTGCTCCAATCCACAAATAGTTAGTTTCTAAGGGTTTAAGTAATTCTTAAAATTCTTCAGTCAGTACTCAGCTAAAAATAGAGCTGAGACAAATGCTCAATTTTTCTGATTACAAATCCATGTCCTTTCTAATAATACACATTTAGAAAAAGATTGGCTCAAAATGATAACCTTTGTAACCTAGAGAGTCTTTCATACTGAACACTTGAATTTCTTAACTCCAACCACAATAAGCCTGTTAGACTCAACAGTAAAATGACTACATGCATCCAGCTAAACCTGTCTTTTACTCAAGTGACCTTCATTCTTAAGTACTCTGTACTTCCTTTGCAAACTCTACTAAAGCCTGTTCATCACAGCAACAGAAAACCTCAACAGAAACATTTCCTGGCTTCTCTTGTGATGCATCGTCGGAGAATTGAACACAGGTCTCCCAAGTATTGAGAGTTCTATCTCTGAATCACCATGTCATTGAAAATCTATTGTATTGGAATCTATTCTGATTGAAGGGCACCTGTGTTTATCAAGGCATCGTTTCGCCAACACCGGGCTAACCCAAATATGCAAATTGGCAAACTACCAAGGTTGGCTTAGTATCAGAACATGGACCTGGAATGTTTTAAATTCAAATGGGATTGAAAATAGGATATAGGGTGAGCCAGGTCATTGCTGACATCAAAGGGAGAAGAATATTAGTAAGATATTTATCTATGCTTTATTGGATATACAATGGCATTCAACTGTGTGAATCTTAGCAAATTATGGACAACATTGGTAACTTTGGGGATTCCAGAATACTGAATTATGAAATCTGTATATAAACCAACAGTTAGTTGTTCGAACAGGAAAAAAAAGGAAAACTGGATCATTTTAAATCAAGAAAGATGTGTGTCAGTATTGCATCCTTTCACCATTCATTCTGTATGCTGAGAGGCTGGGCTATACAAAAGACAACATAGCATTCATATTGAGGAAAGCTCATTAACCACCTGCTGCTACTGGTTCAACATTGGGCTGCCACCAGCAGTTGACCAGCAGTTGAAACCCACCTGCTGCTTGCAGGAGAAAGAGGAAGCTATCTGTTTCCAATAAAATCATTACAATCTCAGAAATTCTGTACAGTGTCACTGTGAGTTGGAATGCATAGTGTCACTGTGAGCTGGACTGTACAGTGTCACTATGAGTTGGACTGTATAGTGTTCCTAACTTTAATTAGACCCATAAAAAATCCTTGGAAACAGCAGTGAAGAAAACACACGGTATCTTGCATTTGGCAAATATACTGAAAAGACCTATTTGAAGTGTTAAAAAGCAAAGACTAAGGTGTGCTTGACCCCAAGTTATGACATTTCAGTTGCTCTCCTATGCATAAAGAAGATACATAAAAAAATTTTAAGACAAGAAGAATTGATGCAATTCCACTATGGCTTGGCAAAGATATTAAACGGGCCATGAACTGCTAGAATAATGAACAAACTTGTCTTGGAAGAAGTCAGCACGAATGTTCCTTAGTGAAGCTTGGTGAGACTAAGTTCCACTAACTTAATACAATATCAGGAGGGACCAGTCCCTAGAGAAGGACAACATTTTGGTAAAGTTGAGAGTCAGTAAAAAGAGAAAGATCTACAGTGAGGTGACTTTACAAGGTGAGTGCACCATAACAATGGGTCCAAATACAGTAAAACTCTTACCAATGCTACCACAAAGGTGGTGCTGTGGTGAAGGGCTTTTCTGCTAACATGCAAAGTGGAGCTCTGGTTACAACCTGGATTGCTAACTATAAAGTCCGCAGTTCAAAGCTACCAGCCACTCCTGGGTGAAAGACCAGGCTTTCCTATTCCTATTCACCTGCTTCTTCTCAGGGGTTTGCTTCTCTAAAGGTTTAAACCACAGGGCATTCTCAGGGACAGAGTTGACATTAGTCAAAATTGATTAAATAGTAATAGGGTCTAACAACAACTACATGGGTTAGGGTACGCCTAATTACAACATAATATTTTAAATAGCCAATGCGTTTTTCTTTACATCCAAAGAAGTACCTTTATAGAACTAACGGTGTTGTAATTATTTTTCTTTGCTCTAATTATTTCTAATGAATATGATTAATGGTGACACAACAAGAAAAACATCTTTTCCAAACAATGGTCCAATTTTCATTGTTGGTTGGTTGCCCTTAGCAGTTTTACCCTCCACCAATCCTGGGCAAGGTTATGCCTTTCTTTTTGGTGGCAGCATTTGGGATGCAGTCCCTTTCCAGGTGAATTCAGTATTCCTGACAACTGATCCCAATGATTTTTACATGAAGATTTTCTCAAACAAAAAAAACCATGGCTGTTAGGTGGGTTCCAACTGATATTTACACTACAGGACAGCGGAGAACTCTTCTTTAGTTTTTCCCAAGGCAGTAAATCATCAAAGATGCAGGGTGCCACATTTTTTCTCTTATTCAGCAGCTGGTGAGTTCAAATGACCCACCTCTCTATTATTAGTTGGGCATCTCAACCCACGTGTCACCAGGGATCCTCCATACAATGTTGTTGGCATTGAATTCCCTCAAGTGGACTCCAAGTCATAGCGACCGCATGAACAAAGCCATGACACGTGGCCCGGTCCTGTGCAATGCTCATAGTCTTTTCTGTGGCCGAGCCCAATTTTGGATCCACGATGCCATTTTAATTCATTGAGAGACTTTTGAAAACTGATCTTTCCACTTTCCCGAGCATGGTCTCGATGCAGGGACTGGCCACTTCAGATATAATGTTGAAACTCAGTGAGAGAAATCTTTCCATCTTTGCTTCAAGGATCATTCTGACAATACTTTTCACAAGACAGATTTGTTTTTCCTTTTGTCAGTCTGTAATATGGTCACTGCGACTTGACGATTGTATAATTCCAAGGCATCAGTGCTTCTTTGGTCTTCCTTGGGCTGCTAAACCCAAGGTTGGCCGCTCAAACTCATCAGTCGCTCTACTGAGAAAGACAAGATTTTATTCTCCTAAAGAGTAAACAGTCTTGGAAACCCACAGGAACAGTTCTACGCTACCTTGCCCTAGCGGATGGCCGGGATTTCTACCTTGTCATGCCCAAGAAGGTCGAAAAGAACTTGTTGGCACTCAGTTTGGATTGCTTATTTTGCAACTGAAGAGCCCTTTGGTTGAATCAGGCATATGCTGGTCCTCAATGTGACATCTTAGTTTTAACGCACATAGAAGAGACACAACTCTTTAAAGTGGCGTTAAAGAGTTAACTCTTTCATTGTTCAATAAACTAAAAGATCATTGCTACCAGTCAGTGCTGACTCAGAAGGACCCTCTAGATGGGGGAAGAATAGAAGCAGTGACTTTCTGACACTGTAACTCAGCGGTCCTCAAACCATGGCCTGCGGGCCACACTCGGCCCACCGAGGACATCTATCCAGTGGTGTTTTGCTGCCACTGCCTGTCTTATATCCTTTTTTTCTTTGCATCCAACTTTAGCAGCTGACTCATCCAAGGTCTGCAGTGAATTTGTACATAGTTTTTTTGGGTTGCTGTTCTTGTTTTGTTGTTTGTTTTGTTTCTTATGGGCATCACTGCCCTCTGGTGGGAGTGGGAGGCCCAGCCTTGCTCTTGGAAAGCTACTGTTAGATTTGAACTGCCAAGCTTGTGGGCCGCAGTCCCACACTCAACCACTATGCCACCAGGGCTTAGCCAGTTTGTTTTTTTTTAAACTGTAGTCCAGCTCTCCAAAGGTCTGAGGGACAGTGACCTAGCCCACTGTTTAAAAAGTTTGAGGACCCCTCTAACGTTTTAATGGAGTAGGAAGCCCAGCCTTTCCCCACTGGAGCAGCTGGTGGTTTTCAACTGCTGATCTTTAGGTTTGCAGGACAACACTATCCACAAAGCCATCAGCTCTCTACCTACAATATACATAATTTAATGCTTGATTAACTGAATTAATTAATAGATTCTTTTGGAGAGCATTTCTGAACACTGTGTCATATAGATAGGGATGTTGCATGAAAGGTGTGATTACCAATGGAAGGTCTTGAAGACTATAACTATGTGGTATCTTTCACTTCAGTCCAAGTGATGTCTTTCAGAACAACTAAATAAAAGCCTTTAGAACATGACCTTATTTATAGTGAGTCCTTTTACATTTGTAAATCCTGGAATAGCATTGCATTAACAGTTCATAGAAACTATTTTAAAAATCATATCCCATGAGGCCTCACTGATAGTGGTGCTTAGATTGCTCTTAAGTGCTGTGGAGTCCACAATAGTCCATAACCAGTCTATTCAAAGCAACATGAAGCAGAAATGGTCCCTCACCATCTTTGCAATTGTTCCCAGGGGAAGTCCACTGTTGCAGCCATGCTGTCCATCCTTCTGGTTGAAGGCATTCCTCTTCTTCACTGCTCCTCCATTTTACCAGGCATGATGTCCTTCTCCTGGACATCTTCTCTAGCAATATCCCCCATATATATAAAATAAGTCCTGCAATCCTTGTCTCTAAGGGACACTGGTTATACTCCTTCCAAGATCAATAGAATTGTTTCTTTAGCAGTACCTTTCTTTCTTTCTTTCTTTTCTTTTCTTTTTTTTTTTTGCAGGGGGGATCACTTCCCTCTGCTGGGAGTGTGAGGCTCAGCCATGCTCCTGGAGAAATGCTGCTGGATTTGAACCACCAAGCCAGTGGGCTGCAGTCCTGCACTCAACCATTATGCCACCGGAGCTCAGCCAAGCAGTATCTTTAATGTTCTTCTCTAGTACCACAATCTAAATGGACCAATTCTTCTGTCTTCCTTACTCATTGTCCAAATTTCAAATGCATATGAGGCAAGGGAAAACACCCTGACTTGGGTCAGACCCACCTTAGTTCTCAGAACAGCCTTCTTCAGTACTCTAAACAGGTCTTGTGTAGCAGAGTTACCTAATGCAGCATATCTTTTGTTCTCTTGATGGCTGCTTCCATAAGCATTGATTGTAGAAAACACTTTCGTCTAACATTGATGGCAATACGTTTTGATATTCCATTACCCAAGGTCCTACTCATATTGGAAGGAAGAGAAAAGATGAAAACCTGGGTCCTCATATTTCTTATCCAGATAATTTGATTTCTTTATGGCTGATATACTGCTGATCCAGCACTGGATAGGGTAAATATAAATTTTATTTTCTGTGTGAGTTTTCTTGTTCACTGATATGGAAAATTGAACAATTTATTATTATTAAAGCCAAATTTATGGTAACACTGCAAATGATGACAATTGGTGAAAGTTGGACACTGATGAAATGTATTTTTTTAATAACTCTGTAAAAATGATTGTCAAATACACTTCTGTGAGGAGAATAGAACTAAAACCTGAGTATTCATGCAGTTCATTTATTTAGCTTTGTTGTCTGGTGGTAGGAAAGGTAATTTGAGGTGTACAAGTAAATTCCAATGTAAGATTTAGACTTGAAGTCTTTCTGAAAGTTCATAAAGAATCCTGTGGAGTAGTGGTTTACACCTTGAACAGTTAATCCAAGTTCAGAAGCTCGAATCCACCAGCAGGTCCCCTGGAGAGAGATGTGGCTTTCTACTCATGTAGACCGAGGCTGCTCTATGATGGCCTATGGGTCCACTTTGAATGGGAATTGACTCGGATATAAGGTTTGTTGTTCTTTTTCTGTTTTGTTTTTTTAAATAAAGGAAACTGTAACATGTTTTCAGATTATTAAATTATTCTTTCAATTCCCTCAAACCATTGGTAAAATAGAAATTAACTCTCTAAGATAATTAAGATAAATGAGGGTGTCTGTATTACTTCAGTTTACCAGATAACCAGATTTTTCTTAACTACATAAAGACTCTTTGTCTTTCCTCAGAGTTCCTACTTAGAACCTATGTCAGACCCAGTTGGCTAGAGAAACATATCCGGAGATAATCGTAGGTTTATAAGAGAGAGCATTATATCAAAGAACAATTGTATATTGAGAAAACACCTCAGCCCTATCCAGGTCAAGTCCGTAAGTCCAATATGATTTCACATGTTGGATACTTGTCCAAATTCCTGTTCGGACGCATACAGCACATGCAATGATGCCGAATGCAGGAAGATCACAGGTCAGTATGTGAAATGTCTTGTGGATCCAGCCAGTGGCAGTGGAAGTCTCATAGTACTGGCTCAGGTCTCCATGTGGCTCCTCCAGCTCTCTAGTGTGACTCTTCAACTGGAAATTGAAGCAGAGAGAGTATATGGCCCACTTCCAGGGAGAAAGAGGAAGTTTCCAGAATATTCACGAGGAGTCCACGCCCACAAGGAGTTCTGACACCCGATTGACAGGCTAGACTTCACACCTACACTTATTTATCAAGTAACTACCACAGAACTTCTGGGAGACCCAAGCCAGAACCTGAGCTGATTTTCTGAACTATTCTCAATTACTGGATGAAGTAAACTGGAATCCTCATTGGGCACCTGTGTATACATTCAAACGTAATTTTTTATAAATGTCTGCATTGCCTGTGGGCTGATCCTCACATGGGATCCACTTTTACCAGTATTCTCCAGATGTTTTCCCAGGATAGAATAAAAAAAATCTACCTGGGCTTGCTGAGGCTTTAAAATGAGGAAAGCTTTGAGAAATTTTGCTTTAAAAAAATCACATCCCATGAGCCTACAGCCTTCACTGATCCTTTTTAGCCAGATCCTGTTACCCGTAAGGGAATATTTACATAAATTCAGAGTATTACTAAAAAATAATTCCCTGGTGCAACTGCCTCAGATTACGGGGCTATATCCTCTCCCTCCATGTGCTTTAGAATCCCCAGCATCCTAGACCCTCGGGTCTAAGAAATGTATGCCATCAAAGGTATAAACTGCAAGAATGGGAAAAAATATCCATTTAATCAACTGTACTAAAGGAAGTCTTGCTATCTAGGGGAGGTAATACAGCTTTATATATTTTTGCAGCTTGGTTTCACTAAGGTAAAGCAAAATCCTGTTCTTTATTCTGGCCCCTGAAAGGATCAACCATTTCCTTTTCTGAGCCTTAAGAAATATGTGTAGGGGCAGGGCTGAAAAATTCCTCCATTTTTAAAGTATAAATCTCTACTATTAAAATACTTTCAAACCCCTTCAGATGAAAAATACTACTGTTTTTATAGATAGGTATTTGATAACATGGAAAATTTTAACTGATGGACTTCTGAATGACTTTATATGTTGGCCTATATATTATTTTTTTGTGAGAAAATACCAGTACTTGTATGATCTATGAAGATAAGTCCTATCTATTTTAAAATAGCATAAATGAGATACCAGTTTACCTTAAAGCTTATTTGATATTCAAATTAAGGTAGTCTGAAGAAGTCTTTTTATTTAAAGGCTAGGCTACTGACAAAAACTGAAATTGTCTTTCAAGAGGGGAATACTAAAGTGGTTCATCTAAGTGAGTTTACATTTAATAACCTCATTCATCCACTCTTTCTATTGTTATGGAAGTCACACATGCAGACTCCATGATTCACACTGGACTTGTGAAGATAGTGGGAGCTTTGCCTGCACATGTGCCACTATGTTTCTACACACAGATTCCCTTTTTAGACAAAGGACTGGAGAACTTTCTTCCAATCTCAGAAGGATTTACCATGAATAACAAATCCAAACACATATTAACAAACATTTAGACAATATTAGTGGTGTGGTAAATGTTAAAAAGTGTCCAATTGTTATTAGCTTTAGCATTTTGCTTCTTGCTCTTTTTAAATACTTTAACATACTGATTTTTTTTACAGAAGTCATGTGCTTGATGAGCTTTCATTGATGATCTTTCCATTATTTTAACAAATAGATAATTTATCATATGCATAATTAGTTACTAGCTTCTTCATGACTATGTATTATTACTGCATGTGGGCATGTTAGCTCTCTTAGAAGTGCTATAATGGATATAATGCACATAGAGAACATTTCTCCTATAGTTAAAAAGAAAACGCTTATTTTTTGTGGGCATCACTGCCCCCTGGTGGGAGTAGGAGATCGAATCTTGCTCCTGGAGAGGTACTGCTAGATTTGAACTGCCAATCCTGTAGGCTGCAGTCCTGCACACAACCACTATGCCACTGGGGCTCAGCCCCAAAGGAAAACTCTTACTACAGAATCTGTTGACTCACTGACTGCACGTAACTTGGACCTTTTGTGTATTCATAAGGCTAAGAATGATTTTGGAACTGTGGGCGGCTAGAAGTAGAACACAAATCATATATCAAATATTTAGATCTTGGGTCTACCATTAAATAGCAAATGACTTTATGACTCAAAATCTATTCATTAACAGTTACAATAATAATGATGATGATAGTAATAATACATTCCTATATTTTCTATGAGAAAAATGTTTAAAAAGTAAGATAATGTGAAAATATTTTAAAATCTTTGAGTGACATGCAAATAAAAGTGGCTTTATAACTATATTTTTCATATGGAACCCATAGATGGAATAAACATTATGATTTATGAGGAAGTCCAATCATCAGTAAATTATTATTTTAACAGTATTTCATTGGCCAGTATTACTCAAACTCAGTACTATAAATCCTTAAAACCTATGTATCTATCTTGAGTTTTCTGTCTGTTATTATTTTTGTAATGGATAAATCTAAAAATTAACACAAACATGTATATTGGAAGATACTCCATAACAATATTTGTGTTTATTTTCTTGAGAAGTTAAATTTATATACTGACTAGCATAAAAATAACTTCTTATGGATGCTTAGTTAAGTCTGGCATCCAGCATGGCCAGATGTCAAAATTGCTACAAATATCTCATAATATCTCACTAGAATCTCTGTTGTTGTTCTGAATTCTGTTACTGGTTTTAAAGGGGAAAAAAAATTCTCATTAGCTATGAGGCTTTGCAACTTAATGATATTTTTTATTGCATATGATTTTGTAACTTAAATTATTTAATAAGTAATAAAATGGCATCAGTAAGAGATAAAGTGCAGCTTAAAAAGCAGGGAATAGGACTCAATATGAAAATAAACCAAATGTGCAAATAAGGTTGTGTATCATCACAATGAACCATGTGAGGGAAGGCTGTTCAGATCCTGGAGGGAGCAAAGAGAGAGGACAGATTCAATACAGAGGACAGGAATCTATGTTCACTTTCAATTTAGAAGATATGTGTTGTAGCAGACAATGCCACGCTCAAGTTGAGAACAATCTACATATATGGATACATACAGTACTTTGGTGAATTTCCTTTTATTTACTGAGCAATCAAATAATGGCTTGGTAATGAAAAAGAGTTCATTTACTGATAATTTAGAGTGAAAAAATGAGCCAAAAATATATATTACCTCATTTGTATAAAGTGAGGAAAGGACAATGTAGGGAGATTATAGTTTATTAGTAGATTCCAGTGACTGGATGGAGAGGAGAAATTTTGCTGATGGAGCACTGAGTTTCAGCTTATGGGGTAAAGTGTTATCCTTGGTTAAGGGAAGTGGCTGAACAAGCATTGGTATAATTTGTGTCACTAAACACTTGCCATAGGCACCGTCCTGCTGGGTCTACAAATGGTGCCCCCATGTGCAACAGAAGGAAGTCCTGCCTGGTCCTGCTCCATCCCGCCCATTGCTGCTATTTGTGTTCATGTCAACCCATTCTTCCAAGGGCCTCTCTCTTTATTGCTGATCCTCAACTATGCTACCTGATCAAATGTCATTTCCCAAGCATTGGTATTACCTCCTAATGGTGTTCAAAATTTGAGAATGAAAGTCTCGTCACTCTGATTTTGAAAGAATATCTTGAATGTACTTTCTTCAAGTTTGATTTCTTTGTTCTTCTTAAAGTACATTCTATATTCAATATTTTTGCCAATTATGATCCTCGAAGAAATATTATATTTGATATATACTTTTATAACAACAAAAGAAGAGAAACTGATGAGATTACTTATGCACAATCAAAGACCTCTTAGAATCTGGGTCCTAGATCTGGAGGTTGGAAGTCATCATTTCACATAACAATCCTAATTATGTTTAGTGTATCTGGTCTAATGCTCAGTTTCTTATCTAGTGCCTGGGATTCCGAAATATTTGCAAGTAACCATCCTAAATACAAGAGGAATAGGAATTAGGAATAGTAGAAGAAATAGAATTCGTATCTTTGAAGAATTGTCCTTATCATTAGACTAGAAAATTCAGATGGTATGGCCGTCACCTAATCTGGTGTCAATATGAGGATTAAGAATGGAGAGGGGAAGTCTAACCTGTCAGTCTGGAGATAGTCAATGAGATCTCTGTGTGGACATCACCTTCTCCTGAGAATTCTGAGAGATGCAGTATTCCTCCTTGGAGACGGAAGACTCTATCTCCATTCAATTTCTTGGAGAATTTTTGCTAACAACACTCACTGCCTGAGAGAGCTGACTGACAAGCCTGACTTCTTGCAAGACATCTCTGAGGAGAGGCCACATACACCTACCCTGACGCAGAAAGAAACCTGGACCTCAAGAAGCCATGTGGAGACTCCTGCTAGCGCTGAGATGCTTACAATGCCACGGTATCCAAAGGCTTTCTCTTCACTGGCTTGTGATCATCCTGTGTTCGATATCATTGCATGTGTTTCATGAGTCTGAAGGACTTTATGAATTGCTGTGACAGTCATGTACTCTGGTGCCAATTTGATTAAGAGTGTAGGAGTGGAGTCTAGCCTGTCAATCTGGAGATGGCCAATGAGACCTCTGTGTGGGCATGGATTTCTCTAAGAATTCTGGGAAATCTCATGCTATTTCCCCTGTGGAGATGAGAGACTATCAGCTCAGTCCCTGGAAGATGCTTGACTGACAAGACAAGATGGCAGCATACTGATAGACCCTGAGTCTTGGAGTAGTCGGAAAGAAGACCCATGCAGACTTCCGCCAATGCTGAGATGCTTGGGAGGTCACAGGGAGACACCTGCCAGTGCTGAGATGCTTCTACCATCACCAGATACACAAGACTCTGCACCTACTGGCCTGTAATTGTCCTGGCATCATTGCATGTGTTTCGTAAGTCTGAAGAGGACTAATGGATTGGTATAGGAGACATGGGCTAATATCAGACTTCTAAACTTGGACTGGGCTGGTTGGGATGCTTTTTCAATGATCCACTCCTTTTGTATTTATACCTCTCCCTTATATACATATGCATGTTTATGAGTTCGTTTCTCTAATCTACATGGTCTAACACAACTGCTGTCGGACATATGGACTAATATCACACTTATAGACTTCATCTGGATTGAGCTGGGATGTTTTCATAATGTACACTTACCCTTTATATAAAACTCTTTCTTATAACATGTGTATGCTTATGAATTTGTTTCTCTAGTCTACCTGAACTAGCTGAGATGTTGTGCAGCAACCATTATCGAACATGTTGATAGGGCCCAAACTGCTCTGTGGGAGAGAGATGACACAAACACAACACAACACAAACGCACAGGAGTAATTCTACTCTGTCCTATAGGGTCAGTATGATTATGTGGCTATGGATGAGTGAATTTCAGCAAGCACTATCTCCTTCAGGTCTATACACGTTATGTTGTGTTGTGCACATTGATTTATAATCTTTTCATGCTGTTGTGTGTTAGTATTCTGCTGAGTGTTTATCAAATTTTATTTTTGTATTCTACTGGTGAGCATTTAGGTTTTTCCTTTTTTTCCGGGGGAGGTTATGTATAATAACAATTTCAAAAATAGGAAAAGGTAAAAAAGAATAAGAAAAATAAAGCTGACATGACCAGAATTTCAGTATATGTGCTGCTAAAGCGAGCACTATGACCAGAATTATACTCAGAATTATGAACAGCAAAACTAAATAAACAAATAAATAAATAAAATAAATTTTAAAAAAGTGGTTATTGTTGTTAGGAACTGATAAATTGGCTCTTTTTTTTTTAAGTTGGCCCTCAATTGTAGTGAACCTAGTGAACAGAAAGAAACACTTCTTGGTCTTATGACATTCTCCAAGTTATTGTTTTGTTTGAAATTGTTGTTACATCCAAAATGTCAATCCATCTCCCTATGTGTCCTCCATGTTAGCAAGGATAGTGTGCTTTAAAAGAGTCATGTCTCTCCTGATAACATGTCCATAGCATGGAAGACAAAGCCTTTTAATCCTTGCTTCTAAGGAGCATTCTGACATGACTTCTTTAAAGACAGATTTCTAATAGTCTGTGGTAATTTCAATATTTGTTGCTCATGCCATAATTCAAATGCATCAATTCTTCCCTAATCTTTCTTATTTCTTGTTCAACTTTCACATGCATGTGTGACATTTGAAAATAATATGATTTCAGTCATGTACACTTTAGTCCTAAAAGTGATACCACTGTTCTTTTATACTTTACAGAGTTCTTGTCCAGAAGATTTTCATGTTGGAGTAGATCCTTTGATTTCTTGGCTGCTGTCTCCATGAGCATTGATGGTGGATCCAAAATATAATTTAGAAGGAGGTTTTGAGTAGTTCATCTTGGATTAAATCCAAATTCAAAGAAAATGTAACAAATATATACCTAGTCAGAGTTAACATAGATGCAATTTATACTTTCTGAATATTTATATTACTCTTGTTGCTGCTTTTAGGGGCTATGAAGTTGGTTATAATTCATAGGAAACCTATGTACAATAAAAGAATACGCTACCTGCTCCTCAGCCAGTCTCACAAAATTTCCTATGCTTGAGCCCATTGTTGCAGTCTCTGTGCAATCCCTCTTGATTGGAGTCTTCCTTTTTTGTTAACCCACCATTTTATTGAGCATAATGCCTTCTCTAAGGTTTTTTTCCTTCTGATGACTTTTCTGAAGTATTTGACATAAAGTTTTTCCCATCATTCCTTCAAAGAAGCATGCTCACTGTACCTTTTCTAACAGAGATTTGTACATACTCTGACAGTCCCAGGAGATATAATATTCCTTGGCAACACCACAATTCAAAGACATCAACTTTTCTCTGGTCCTTTCTTATTTATTTTCCAGCTTTCCCATGCAGAGCAGGCACTCAAGAATACTATTTTTGTGAAAGGATTATTGTAGAATTCAAAATAGCTTTGCTGTTCTCTAATGTTTTAAAGAAATTTCACACAGTTATTAGTTCATTGAATTCCATCATTTTTTTTGCCTGCTGCTTTCATGAGTGCCGATTATGGATTTGAGTAAAATAAGATACTTAGTGTGTTAGACAGGGTTCTCTAGAGACTCAAAATCAGGACACATGATTTCATATATAGAGAGATAGATATAAATAAATACAACAGGAAGAAATAAACAACTAATTAGTTGACAGAGCAGTACAGAGGGCTCAGATCAGCTTCCATCAATGAAAAAGTTAATATGCTAGTAGTCTTTAAACTCACAAGGGCTATTGGGTGCAAGTCAAGAAACCAGACAGCTGAGTCTTCTGTAGAACAATGCAGGTAGTCCGGCCATAGGCAACAAACGATAGAGCGGGTCACCAACAGTCAGCCAGATGATATGGTCTGAATCCCAAGCTCTGGTGATTCATCAGCAGTGGGGTGAAGCAGGTTTTGAAGGAACTTCAAATTATAATGCTTAGCCCACAGGTTGGATGTCTCATAGGCAATGTAGCTCACAAATTAAGGGAGAGAACTAGTTGAGGCAGCTGCACACAACAGCCACACACTGGTCCAATCATCAGAGAGCAAGAGACAAAAAGGCAAGGCTTGCAGAGCCGTTTATCTCATTGGCCTTCAATTAAAATATGACCTTATTAATCCTACATGTATTTATTGGCCAGGCTGGCACAATAAAACTGCCTATCACACTTGGCAACTTTGATATTTTCTCTAATTATCATCACGTTGCTTATTGGTTCATATATGTGGTTTTTTTCTTTCTACGAGTTGTAATACATATTGAATCTGGATTGAGTCCATTGGATGTTAATTATTGGTAAGTGCTTCAAGTTCTCATGCCTATCATTATTTGAAGTTGTGCCATTTGACCATGACAGGCTGTTAATATAGCTTCTTCTAATCCTGAAGCACAACTCTTCTCCATATAATGCAGCTTCTTGGATAGAATACATATAGACAGAATACATATTGTGAAAAGATTAAATCCTAATGTACTTTGTTCTTGATTTTAAATCATGTAATATTCTTTGTTTTGCTTGAAGAGCTACCTCTGGGTCTATTAATAATTTTCACATGAGCACAATGAACATTTCTAAAATTCTTATAATTTCAGTGTTATCCAAAATTTGTTATGACCTATATATTTGAATGGCTTTGCATCATCAATGAAACACAAATAATATCTTGCTAGCATTCATCCAAGACCCATGTAATATTATATTCTCTTCTAACTCTTCCATGAATCTCGGTCATTTTCCTGTTTGTGTACTTCTGCAACCATTTTATTATTTAATAACTTCCCTCTTACCTCAGATTATCTTTCCTGGGAAAAGTCACATATATGGATCTGGTTGACCAGGTAAACATATACACTTTTTTTGGTATAGGTGAGTGGGTGCTTTTAGCCCTGTATCTATTTTTTGAAATGCTTCAAATGCTACTGTTAGATCCTGGAGTGTTAATTTTTGCTAATGCCTTCATTAACTCCTTCATTTGGTAAGTCTTTCAGTCCTTGCCTTTGCAAAGGAGTATCATGCGAGCTCGGAAGGCATTTCTATCAGAATAGCCATATTTTTTAACTATTTCTCCTTCTTTGGTTCCAACTTGCATATTCTAATCAGAAGTACTTAACAATGCAACTTGACTGCATGGTTGTTCAATTTCAGATTGAAAGAAAAATCTTAAATTTTCTCCTCTTTGGCATTAGTGAATAGTGCTTAAATTTGAATAACAGTTATATTAACTGGTTATATTAGCCACTTTAAATTTCCTGAAAATTGACTAGAAATCATACATAATACCTGCATTCAGCTTTTGTATTTGTCAAAGATATGTAAGCTTCAGATTTCAGTAAAGTTATTAGAAAAATTCTTTTAT
Source organism: Nesogale talazaci (assembly GCA_004026705.1). Classification (NCBI taxonomy): domain Eukaryota; kingdom Metazoa; phylum Chordata; class Mammalia; order Afrosoricida; family Tenrecidae; genus Nesogale; species Nesogale talazaci. The sequence continues at coordinate 23,941 of PVJH01018830.1, forward strand.
TCCTTTGGAAGTAGGAATAATGTTACCATTTATTCTGTCAAAAGGAGCTGGTTATAAGGATGGACTTTAAATAGCTTTTTTTGTTCCTTTAGAATTTATTTCTAGGTTAAGAAAAAAAAAGGAAACATTCCTTGATAACAAAGTTTGGAGCATATCTAAACCTAAAGGTAACATTAATAACTAATAAGTACTGATGAATGGGAGCTCACATGACTCATTGTCTTCCATCTATTCAGTCAAACTCTCATAGGATGTTTATTTGACATCTCTTTGCTAACTTACTTTTGGCCTTTATGATCACATCATAATGACAAAATTCATTATAATATTTTCTGTAACTTAGTATATTAGAATTCCATCTATTCTTTTCCTTTTTGAAAGTCTAAATCAGTGAGATTTTACTGTATTTTCTTAAACCAACGAAAGCTAAAAAATAATAAATTCATTTCTTAAAATTGGATCTTATGATTACAGAGAATCAGCAAGTATTAATAAAATGGATCATTTTACTTCTGAGGAGCATACTTAGGAAGTTAATTTTACATTAGGTAAAGCTTGATAAAAGTTTTTGCTTTTAAAAAATTACTGGCGGGCTGAGCCCAGTGGCGTAGTGGTTGTGTGCCGGACTGTGGCCCACTGGGATGGAGGTTCAATTCCAGCAGTGGGGCTGGGCCTCCTACTCCCACCACCGGAGAGCAGTGATGCACCCCCCCAAAAAAATTACTGGCACATAATTCACATTCCATACAATTTAATAGTTCAATCGTATTAAAACAAGTTGTGCAATCATCACCACAATTAATTTTAGAACATATCTTCATTTTTGTACTCTTTGTTATTAGCGCTCCATTTTCTCCCACCTCCTCTTCCATTCCCCCAAAAGATTTTTGTAAAAAGTTTTTTATGAGGTGTTTTTATAAAAAAAACAAGATTCAGTAAGTCAGACTTAGCTTTTAGGAAAATGCATATCGAATTATAATTTATAAACTGATATTCGTTTTTCACTGCCTCCTATTTTAATACATGAGGGAGTTCTTAATTCCTAGGAAAATGGATAAAAGATGATCAGATTATGTAGGAATTTTATGAACCCCTAATATATGCATACATATAAAATTAAAATATGTTGACTTTACATAATAAAAATATTAATAGGTGATTGTTATTTTTAGCTGTCATCTAGTTAGTTCCAACCCAAACCCTTATCTTGTGCACAACAGAAGGAAATCCTAACTGGCTCTGCACCGTTCTCACAATCAGTGCTGAGGATGTTGTCATACATGGAGTGTGTGAATCTATCACTGAGGACCTTCTTCTCTTGAACTACTCGCTTCCCTTAACAAACATGATGTCTTTCTCCAGGGACTGGATTCTCCTGACAGCATGTTCAAAGCATTTAAGACTAAGACTTTCCATCCTGGTCTCTAAGGAGCACTCTAGTCACATTTCTATTTACTTGTTCTTTTGCTTGCTCATGTACTATATCAAAGATATAGCTTGCCAGCACCACAACTCAAACTTGTCTCTTTTTCTACAATCTTCCTTATTCAGTGTCCAACTTTCACATGCCAGACAACTGAAAATATGACCTTGGTCAAGCACATCTTATCTTCAAAGTAACATGCCTGCTTTTCAACAATCTTGTGCAGCAAATTTACTGAATGCATCACATCATTTTATTGCATTACTGCTGCTCTCATGAGCACTGATCGTGAATCCAAATAAGACAAGGTCCTTGACAATTTCAACTTTATCTCTATTGATCAGGGAGTAAAGTATTGGTCCAGTTGTGAAGATTTTTCGACTTCTTTACATTGGGTTGTAATCCATACTGAAGACTATAATCATTAATGTTCATCAGCAAATGCTTCAAGTCCTCTTCACTTTCAGCAAACACGGTTGTGTCATCTGCATATCATGGGTTTTAATAAGCCTTCTCCTGATCCCAATGCTGAATTCTTCAACATAAACATTGAATAAATATTTTGAAAGGATACAATCTTGATGCACACCTTTCCTGATTTTAATCCATGCACTATTCTCTTGTTCTGTTTTCACAATTGCCTCTTGATCGATGTATAAGTTCTTTATGAGCATCATGAAATGTTCTGGAATTTTCAATCTTCTCAAGGCTATCCAGAGTTTGTTATGAGTCACAAAGTCAAATGCCTTGGCACAGTTAATAAAGGACTAGTGAATGTCTTTCTGGTATTTTGTTTTTAACCAAGTTATCAGACAAAGATATCCCTTGTTTTATGCTCTCTTCTACAACCAATATGTACTTCTATACAAACCCAGGGACACTTGTAAATGTGTAAGAAAGAGCTTTATATTAAAGAGTAATTAGATATCAGGGACACATCCAACCCAATAAATAATCAAGTCCATAAATCTGATACTAATTGATAGATCCTTCTTTGGACGCAGCCATTTGCAATAATGTAGAATGCAGGAAGATGAGATGTGAGGGCATAGGAGAGGCCATAACGCATCAGCATAGCAAAGCAGGTCACAACTGAGCTTCAAGGTTTAGTGATGCATAGCATGATGACATCATCCACCAAGATCCATGGCTTGACTGGACCCACAGGTAGCACAGAGCAACTAACTTAAGCAGCAGTTCGCTAGTCAGATCACCTGGGGAAAAGAGAAAGAGGCTGGTCTCAGAGAGACATTTATCTCAGTTCATTCCAATCAAGCTGCGACCTGATTGACAGGTTAAATTCTGTCCACTTTTTCCTTTGGGAGCAAAGTTTACATGAAAAAACTAAATTTCACATACTGCTGTAACTTTTAGTTGATTTTTAGCAAGATTTTACTTGAATGATATTTTTCTATAATTTCCTATTCTGTTGGGTTAACTTTTCCTGGAATAGTACCAATATGGATTTCTTCTAGTAAAATGGCCAAGTAGCTTCCATCTCCCAAATTTCCTGGCATAGATAATGTTATAGTTACATAATCTATTGTCAATTTGAGACTTTAAAAGTGAAGCTATGAAATTTAGCCTGTCAGGTTACAGCTTGATGACATCATTTGGAAGTACCAAGAAGGTAAAATAGCCCCTTGGAGGTGGACACAGGCTCACTCCCTGTGAAGTATTCTTGTTGAGAAGACACATAGAGCTATGCAAGAGCCCTGAGCTGAAGGAGCCCACGTGAAGACCACTACCAGTTGGATGCTTCCACTGGATCACTGGATCCTTAAGACTATCCACCCACTGGTCTTTGATCATTCTGCATTCAGCTGTGTGAATCTAAAGAGGAACTTATAGTGTGCTTTTAGACATATGGGCTAATATCAGACTAATGAACTTGATCTGGACTAGCCTGGGATAGTTTCCCAATATTTAATTGCTTTTGTAAGTAAAGCTTTTCCTTAAACACATGAGTGTCTATGATTTTGTTTCTCTAGTCTACCCAGACTAACACAGATGAGTAAGTCCTTTTAGTGCTACATCAGCTTGTTGAAACATTTCCATTGGTATTCCATGAATTCTTGGAGTCTTATTTTTAGCTAATGTTTTCAGTTAAACTTGGAATTCTTCCTCTAGCACTATTGATGTTCATATGTTACTTCTTGAAATGCCAACTTTTTTTTTGGACAGTGACACTGTTTTCTTCCCATTTTCTTTAGATACTTCATTCAGTATTTTGCCCTAGGATCTTTCAATATTACAACTTAAGTTGTAGCTTGAACTTTTTTTTCAGTTTAAGATATTCTGTGTGTGGTTTTTCTTTTTAATTTTCTAACTCTAGATCTTTGCATATTTTATTATAAAATTTTATATTGTCTTCTCAAATGTCATAGTGACTCTATAAAGCAGAAAAGACTTCCCCAGTAGGTAGAGAGCCTCATTTTTTCCCTTCCTATCTTAATCTTGTTAGGATGCTATAAAAAGAACATGAGAATCTCAACTCATCTCTTTTGACTTGACAAGGATAAAGAGAATCAAACTCAGTTCAATGCCAATGCCTATGAAACAAGGGAACCCACCACTCCACTCTTTCTATCTTATACTCTGACCCCTGGGTTTGCTGTGTCCTCTGCCTTTTCTTTGGTGTAGCAGCATTGTATGCCTCAGTTGAATAGGTTTGATGTGCAGTGTCCACAGCATGCACTCTTCTTTCTTCATGGGAGTGAGATTACAACTTCTGGTCTTTAAGGTGGCTCCTTTTATACCTAGCAGAATTGACCAATGCACAAGTTCCAAGATAATATCAATCCTGTTAATATCCAATTAATTCTCTTAGAAATTCCTCATAAATGAATCACACAATCTACCAGCATCTTCTCCAACCTAGATTCATCAGGGAAACATATTTTGACATGAGATAAAAAGACTATGGATAGAAATTCCATATTACATAGTTCACTGCATCACAAAAGTCTTAGAGAAACAATGGCTTCCATGGGGGCAGTTATATTTGAGACAGGTATGTCAGCTCAGAAGATTATGATGGGTTTTTTTGGGGGGTAGAGGTTTCAAATGAGTTATAAATTTTCTCAAGGGATGCAGGATGACCATGGGGCCATATTAGGGAGGTGTGCTAAGAAAACTGAAGACAGCATTGATTAGAAAAGGTTGGGAAATTATGCCAAGGAGTCTTTCCATTATGACAATATATCTGCTTATTCTTTGAGGCAACAAGGGCTGTCCTCAGAGAACTTCTTTGAGAAACCTTAGTCCATTCATCCTACAGTGATGAGTTTTCTCCTTGAGACTTCTTGCATCTCAAACTCTGTAAAAAGGAACAAAATATGAGTAGCTTGAAGATACCCAAACTACTGTGTTGGCATGGTAAGAATGGAAGCGGGCATAATGTTGGGGGAAGAGTCAAAAGAGATGAAAATATGATCTTCAGAAGTATATGAACTTAGATGGAGGACATGTAGAGGTACAATTAATATTTTTCATTAATAAAGGCTTCTAATATTTTTAGCAATACTTTATGACTTAGCCAAGTATAGCATAACAAGTTTATTTTTGCCTCACTACACCAACATTTCAATGACAGACATGTCAGTTTGGGAGCCAGGGTTTTGTGGCAAGAAATAACAAAAGACTATATACTATAATCTATTTGCAATGGTAAAATTGCTAGTTTCCTCTGATTAAAAAATTGTAAGCTTGTCTCAGCTATGGGAGGTAAATGTTCCTCAATTCAAGAATAGCAATGCATGGAAGCATAATAAATTCTCTAGATGCAAATAAATTATCCTTATTAGGCAACTTGTTCTTTTCATTGTTTCTATTTATTATTTCACTTAGTAATGAATACTATAGTCAATTTACAAAATAATGAACAGTTTTATAAGACTAATGAGAAGACTACAAGTACAGTAAAAAATGAGGTTTTGCTTGATTACTTTAATAGCCTGGAAATAAACCAATTTTTTGTTCTAGAATTTATTTCTAAATGCTCTAAGCATCTTATCTCTTTCTCCTTTATAATATTCATGTGCAAAAATCTGAATATTGTCACATGCAATATGATTAAAAAGGCAATATTTGTAAGGCACTGTTGTATCATGGTAAAACATTTAAGCTAAGTAAACTCGCTGTGTAATGAAAGCAGGAGTTTTGTTGGCACAAAGGTTAAGTGGCTTCATTGTTTACAAAATTATTGGCAGTTTGAACCCACTCCTTGGTTCTGTGTGAAAAAGACCTGGCAAATTTCTCCGTGTACATTTCACCACTTACAAAGCCCTGGGTAGCTGGTCTCTTGCGTCCCTTGGGTTCTCTATCAGTTGAATATCAATCTCAGACACACAGCAGTGAATTGGAACATTGATTCATTGAATTCGCTTATAAGCATGCCCTGTGGAGTTGAAGTAGGGTTGCAATTTAACTTTTCCGGTTTTCATTTGAAATGAACGGAGGAATGCCGAACCATTTTCCTAGAGAAGTAGTTTGGTCACTTTCCCAGATTTGAGCACTATGTTTTAAGGTAAAATTAGACAAAGAAGAGCAGTGTTCCAGCTGTTGTTTTATGTCTTTTGCAGCTGTGGCCCACCTGCCCCAAGCATCAGCGATGTGCTCACTGGTGTTCTTGGCTCAGTAATACACTTGTTGGGAAATGGTAAAGCAATTAACAGAGAGGCAATCTCAAATGAGAAGACTCAGGAGAATAATGTAGTGAGGCTGTTGAATAATACATTATCATCTTAAAAATCTGCTTGTTTATTCTCTACAATATTAGCACAACTAAAAGAATACACTTGGTTTTGTCTTCAGTGAGTTATATTTAGTCTCCCAATTAAGATCTATTCCAATGATTATTATCATTAGTTAGCATTTCCATAGTAATTTGCACTTTTTAAAGCCAGCTTTCTGTAACAATATTTAGAAATCTGGTGAGGTAAAAGTTAACCTACATAAAATTCAAAGGAAAATGCAACACATTATATGAATCTTACATTCCATATTGAAATCACCGGTAATTTGCTTCACCCTGGCCAATATAAATTGCAGTTTTAGCTGAATCAGAGGAAAGGTGCCTAATTTATGCAAGGTCACATCTGGACAAAACTAAAGATCCAGTCATAAAATGCTATCCCTATTTCCAATGACCTTTCACTATGCCAATAATAACACAAGGATTCAAAATCCAACTGCCAATAAAACCATTATGTGAAAACACACAGTTATATATAGCATCAGAACAAGTCAAATATTATCATGCATGTGGGATGCAGGGCAACATTGAATATAATTGCAAGTGAGATATGATAGCGAAAGCCAAAGAAACTGGAATTTCAGCTGCAGTACTGAATAATGCATGATTGCCGCCTGATTTTAGTTATCAACATTTGATTGTTATAAACTTTAGCCCACTACTTCTTTGCATATGAATGCATTTTAGTGTAATATTGAAACAGAAGCAATGATCAATGTATCTTTACACCAATGGATGTTCGTTCCTAAAGGGATTCAGTTCATTCATTAAGGGGAAAAAAGAAATCTCCTAAGTTTGAAACATGCTACCTGTCACGAGTTGAGTTGTGTTTCCTTTCTCACACCTCCTGCACACCTCAATGTGTCAACATGATTGAGACATGATTCTTAGTGTTCTTAGATATGACATGTTATGATTTGACTATTAAACAACACACTGATATTGTTGCTTTCATGATGTATTTAGCCAATCATTGCAAGGGATTTGTTGGTGGCTATTAATGCAGATTCCAGTCCTGATCTAATGTAAAAGGAATTGCTCTGAGGTGTATCTTTTTTTAATTTCAAGAAATAAAAAGTCTCTGCCCTTGCAGTATATGCATTATAATATCGATAGATCACTGACATCATGCCTTTTCAAAATTCTGAGTCCGATGCCTTTTCCCACACTGCACCCCCCCCATCGCTGGAGTCCGTACGTCTCAGCCCATCTCCAGGGAGGTAAATGCTTCCCGAATCCCAAGCTTTCTGGAAAGGCTCGGTTTGTCTCTTCCCTTGTCCTTATTTAATCTCAAAGCAATTATTCTCCCCTAAAATATGGAATATATTTTGATTCATTTCCTCTGCATTTGTCATATGATAAAGAATGAGGATAGGAAAAGTAGGATTTGTATGATGATGCTTAAAGAAAACCTGGACAAATTTCATTGTCTCTTAATTCCATTTGCCCACAAACTTTTTTGAGTACCCTCATACATGGCTGCGCTTGCTATCATTTCCTCACTAGGAAAAAAAAAAAAAAAAGAACTGCCTATGAAAAAACAATGAGTCCATATTTTTTGCATTGACTGACTCATTTTTGAAAGTGAGATCTATACACTTCCACAGGAAGCAAATCATACTGAGTAGAGCAATGATGTGGTATTTTGAGTATGTCATATACTTCAATATTTTTAGAATCTGAAAAAGATCGCCTTCTGTTTTAATCACTAAAACGAAAACCATTTATAATTCTTGACTACTTTCCTAAATTTAGCTCTAACATATTATTATAAGAAACCCATAGGCTGAGTCCTGATGGCGTAGTGGTTGTGCGCGGGACTGCGGCCCACTGGGATGGAGGGTCGATTCCAGCTCCACGGAGCAAAGGCTGGGCCTCCTACTCCCACCACCTGAGGGCAGTGATGCCAAAAAAAAAAAAAAAAAGAAACCCATAATGGAATCCACATTAAAATACATTAGGAAGAAAATCAGTCAATATAGTACAATCAAGCCATAAGAATTGTAAGAAAGCTGTAGTCAACAAATTGAGTTTGGTCCCAGGTCACCTGACCATCATTTCTCAAATATTCAATTCTTAATCTACACTACTATCTGGCATATTACCTTATCCTTGTCCACAACTGCCATCTAAAATATGAGTAAAAAGTTGTAGCTTGACAAAGAATTGTCCAAATACCAAGAAAGTGATGAAGGACACCTCTATTTTGAGAGTTTAGGTCTTCTTGACACAATCTCAAAACTTATTTATTTTCCTTCTTTGGGGCCATTTTTCCAGCCATTTGTTTGCATAGGAGCTATGTTACTGTTAAATATAAATCAACTTCACTGATGACCAATGAAGCCCTGACTAGTTTGCTCAAGTCCTGCAGACTACCACTGAAAACCATCAAAGAAAATCCTTGTGTATACATGGTTCCTTCAACCAATTTTGTTTGAATTCTTACACTGGCTCTCTGTACCATCACTTTGGGTACCTTAATTTCCTTGAAGGGACAAGCATCCTATTTTCACTTAATGGTTAGAAGTCCCCTAATCTGCTTTGTTCCTCACCAGGCCTGGAAAATTACCTGCTACCAAGTCTTTTTCTTGGGAGCATGATAAGGGTGTAGAAAATTTTAAACAGCCAAAACTTGCTCTTGAAATTTTATTACCTGGAACATCTGGCTATAAGTTAATATCACTATTAATACAGATATTACAGAACATTTGGACATTGTTATTAGCAGTTAACTGCCTCATCTCTAAGATAATGTTCCTCTCTTTGATTTCTCCATGTGTTTCTTTATGGTCAGAATTGGTTGTTAGATCATCTCTATACTATAAGATCCTTGGATGTAAGTAAGCATGACATTCAACTTTTTGCACTCTAGAGCACAGGTTTCTTAAATCACCTGGCCTGCAAGCCCCTTCGCAGAAAAAAAATCACTCCATATACCTCTAGTAATTAAAAATGTACTTTAGCCTATAATCTGGCATAAAATGTGAGGTACCGGCTCTTGCAAACCTGCTGGATTATTCTAGTGTCCCTGAGGGTCGGGGGTGGGGAGGAGAGGCATCACCCATTTGGGAAAATACTTCCTCAAGAATCTAGCACAGTAAATATGTGGGCTGAAGGTCTGAGTCATTTTATTTTCCATGAGGAAAATCCCCCATATTTATTCAATTTGGAGGCTGAGCAAATAATTTGAGAAGCAAGACTGTATGAAAAAAATGCTGCATCAGAATTAGCAGAAGGATTATTGCCAGCCTATGATGTGTAGATAAAATTACCTTGCTTGCAGAAAGCAAGGACTTGTTGATAGATGTGAAGGTTGAGGGTCTGCAGTAAGGAATGCAATTCAAAATTAAGAAAACACAAAAACTCACAACTGGACTGATAGACATCATGATGAACAGAGAAACATTCAAAACTGTCTAGGGTCTTATTAACTGGATCCACAATTCTCCAGGAAGCAGCAGTCAGGAACTCAAATGACACATTGCATTAGACAGTGATGCTGCACAGGCTTCTTTAAGGTCTTAGAAAATGAAGGTGCCCCATTGGTTTCTAAAGGACCCTTGACTCATTTGGCATATTTTCAGTGGCCTCATGCACAAGCCAAAGGTGGAAGACTGTAGAAGATCATACGCAAGTAAATTATGATGTTGAGCAAAGGACATTCAAAGCATCGTGTACTTCTAGAAGAACAAGAAAATCTGTCAAGAAAAAAGTACATTAAGAATGTTAGGAGCGTGAATGATGAGTCCATGTGTCACATATTTTGAAAACATGTTATCATGAGAAATCAATCCCTGCACAAGGTCATGGTGCTTGGTGAAGTGAGGATCTGGAAAAAGAGGAAGATCTTTGCAAGATAAATTGGCAGAAGAGCTGTGACAATAGGATCAAACAGAGATAATGTCGATGGTTCAGAACAGCATAGTGTTTCATTCTGTTGTGTAAAGGGTCATTGTAACTTGGAATTGACTCAAGGGTAATGGAAACTACCATGGTTTGAGTCAGGCACACCTTAATCCTCAGGGTGAGATTTTTGCTCTTTAATTTTTTAAAGAGATCTTTTGCTTCAGTTTTGCCCAGTGCAATACAGCATATTCATCCATGAGTGATTTGTTGTTGTTTGCACTCATCAAGTCTGATTTTTGTGGGTTTTTTTTGAGGGGGGAGGTGCAGAGGGGCAGGGCACTGTACAAGTCTTTCAATCATCTTTACCAGCACTTTAACTCAAATGAATTGGGTTTTTTTTGTCTTCTTTATTCAATAGCAAACCTTCACATGCATAGGAGACAATTGAAAATAGCATGACTCTGAGCCTGCAAGAAAATGATTTTTAAAATATCACGGCATGGGCCAGGCAGCTCACGGTAGTCCCCAAAGTGACACCCTTGCTCTCTAATACTTTAAAGAGATCTTTGGCTGAAGAGTTGCCCAATAAAATAAGTCCTTTTCTCTTGACTTCTACTTCCATGAGTATTGGTTATGAGTGCAAGCAAGGTGAATTCCTTGACAGCATCATTTTCTCTCCACTTATCATGATGCTGCTTACTGGTCCACATGTGAGAGTTTCTGTTTTCTTTACAATGAGTTCAAATCCACATTGAAGGCTGCAATCCTTGCTTCAAGGATTGTTTCAAGTCCTCTTCACTTTTGGACAGCAAGATTATGTCTCATGAACATTGTAGGTTATTAATAAGACTTCCTCCAGTCATAATGCTATATACTTCATCTACTCCAGCATGGTGGATATTTTGCTGAATATAGAAATTGTATGCTTAGCATATCTACAACTGAAAGAACTTAAGAAAAATTCAAACTTTGAGATAAAATAACACAAGAATCTGTGTACAAAATATTGAATGATGCAGAAAGCATCCAAAGAAGGTAGAATACACAGTCACTGACAGTCCATTATTGCAGTAGGTAGCATATGGGCAAGAACCAATGGTATTGAAGAAAGAAATTCTAGTTGTACTGAAAGCATTAGCCAAAAACAAGTGTCTAGGAATTGCTGCAATACTAATGGAAAGGTTTGAACAAGCTGTTGAAGTACTGGAAGTACTCTCTCAACATCTTATGCCAGGAAATGTAGAAGACAGTTACTTGGTCAACTGACTGGAAGACAGCCATATTTATACCCATTCCAAAGCAAGTGATCCTACAGAATACGCCAACTATAGAACCTATCACTTTTATCACATACCAGTAAATCTTTCTGATGAGTATCCAATGTCAATTGTAGCAGTACATTGACAAGGAGCTGCAGAGTTTCAGACTGGATTCAGAAGAGGACCTGTAACAAGGAATATCATTGCTGATTCAGATGGATTTTAGCTGAAAGCAGAAAATACCAGAAAGATATTTATTTGTGTTTTATTTGCTATACTTCGGCATTTAACTATGTGTATAATAGCAAACTATGGATAACATTAAAAGGAATGGGAATTCCAGAACACTTGAATGTGCTCATGTGGGACTTGTACATAGTTCAAGAGCCAGTTGTGTAAACAAAACAAGAAAATTTACTTATTTTAAACTCAGGAAAGGTGTGCATCAGAATTGTATCCTTTCACCATAAATATTCAATCTGTGAGGTGATCAAGTAAGTAGAGAAACTGGCTCATATGCATATGAATGTAGCATCAGAATTGCAGGAAGGCTTAAAATCAACCAACTATATGACATGCAGGTAGCAGAACCTTGCTTTCTGAAAGTGAGGAGAAAGTGAAACGCTTGCTGATGCAGATCAAGGATTACAGTACAGGTTGCAACTCAATGTAAAGAAGACCCGAATTGTCACAACCAGACTAATAGTTACATCATGATAAATGGAGATAAAGTTTGAAGGTGTCAAGATTTTGTCTTGCTTGGATTCACACATCTGTTTCATGGAAAGAAACAGTAGAAGGGAAAATAAAAATATGTTCACCCCAGTATAAGATATTGAAGCTGCTTGGAGATTACCTATATCAATATTTCTCAATATGGTGCTATTTACCCTTGAATTGGCAAAGATATTTATTGTATCAAAATATTTTGGTTTACACCATAGTGTGAGACATTTACTGTCTCTTAACATTTGTCTCCCAAATACTCATAGTATGTATTCCCCAATCATTTTAGCAACCAACAAAGTCCCTATACATCATTGCAAAATGTTTGTAGAGTAGGCAGCACTAATTAAGAACCAAAATTCTATGCTACTCTAGTTTTCCAAACAGACACAAGCTTCAAAATTTATTCTCATGTTTTATTCAGAAACACTAGCTGTCTAAATATTTCAATTAATAGAATATATTAATCATACCAACTTCCTGAGGTCATATTAATGATAGATTTGTAGATGATATGCAGAACTAGTTCATTTGAAATGCACACCATCCTTTTATATGTGTGTAGCAGGTTGCAAGTAAAAACAACATTTACTAGACTCCCTAAGATTTCCATGCATTATTTAATTTGGACCAATAAAATGAACATACCATCATGATTAGCAATTGGAACAGAGATACCACATCCAACATTATGTCTCCACAGGGTTTCCCATATCATTGGGGCAGCAGATTCTAAGTAATGCAGTTTTATCGTGTTGTTTTAGAATTAATTTTTTGAAGTTATGGGACATTAGAATGCATTGCACAATATCCAACCTGGAGTCTTCCTTTTTTCTTTTTTCAAATTCCTAAAATTTCTGTAAGCAGTTTCATGGACCCTCTCATTTAAGCCAGCTAGAGTGGTTCTGCTTTCTGTAACTGATCTGATCACCCATTAGTACAGAATCATATTGCAACTAAAATTAATGAGACTTTTGTTTTTTTTTTTTGCATGTTTTAAAATCTAGAATCAATTTAACTCAAATGTTATCATAGGTATTGAAATAGGTGTTTAATATTAAATTAATTCCTGATAGTTTTCAAAAAAAAAAAAAAAAAGAAAGTAGCTTTCATCTTGGTTGGTTGTTATCTCTTTTACCGAATGTTACTGTGTCAGTCATGTGCTTATGTTAATTTTATGATTGAAATGTAGAGGTGGAGTCTAGCCTGTTAATCTGGAGATAGCCATTGAGTAGTCAATGAAGCCTCTATGTGGGCATGGCTTTCTCCTGAGACTTCTGGGAAATCTCGCAATATTTCCCTCATGAAGATGAGAAGCTATCTTCCCCAGTTGTTGGGAGTTAGTTTGAGAAACGATTAATCACGGACAAGACAAGCTGGCAGCGTTCGAGAAGCTGGAGGAGTCATCAGAGAGACCACACAGCTTTGCCCTGATGGAGCCAGACCTCTGAAGCTGGGGCACCCAGATGGAGACCTCTGCCAGTGATGAGTTGCTTCTGCGGTTGCTGGACGCTGAGCCCTGGAGGCGAGGTGCCCCGCCAGCACTGGGATTCGGCACCCACTGACCTGTGACTTCGTGAGTCGCAAGAAGACTTTATAGACTGATTTCGGGCATATGGGTTAATATCGGACTTATGACTTTGGACTGGACTGGGTTAGGATGCTTTCTCCATGTCCCATTCCTTTTGTATATAAACCCTTTCCTTATCTCGCTATGCATGTCCTTGAATTTGTTCCTCTAGTCTCCCTGGACTAACACAGTTACCAATGCAAAAATATCACAAACGAGCAGCTCTGCAGAAGAATTTAGTTTGAGGTGGCCAGAAGATCAAATTCCATTTGTGGCATTAGGTGAATGTTCTTTCTCGATGGTAGCCCAGGTATTCCTTGGGGCTCCATGGAATTCCTTGGCACCAATCTTCACCATGTGTGTTTCTATGTACACTCTGCTGTCTTTGTTATTCAGAATTGGTTAGGTTTAGGATGTGCCCTATACTGGCACCACCCAATTCACATGGCAAAAAAAACAACAACCTCTGTTCCCAAACAGGGTCCTAATCATAGGTGTAGTGTTAGATTTCTAGGTGCTGTATATTTGGGAGTAAAAATTCAATCCATAGTAGTTCTCTTTTGTTCACCCTTCCTCTGCCTCAGATGGTGAAAGCAGAAGAAATCCTGTTTTCAAGCTATTTCAAATGGAAAGGGTTTCTTGCTGCTCTTGATAGTTACCTTTGTGTTGACATCAATATAGCTATATCCATACAGTATTAAATGTAAGCCAGTTCTGCACCACCTTTGTGATCTTTGAAATATTGGAGCTCATTACTCCTATGTGGCACTTTTGTCAATCTTTGAAGATTCCCCTTATTCAAGAGTAGATTTAGTATTTTCCATTACCACCCCAGTTCAAATACATCCTCTTGTCCTTTTTCTTCATTGTCTAATTTTTACTTGTATATGAGCCTCTATATATGACCGTGGCTTGGTCAGGTGCATGCTGTCATCAAAATGACTTGTGTTTCTTTTAGAATGGTATTTTCCAGCAGATTTGTCCAATGTAATCAGTTGTTTGTTTGTTTGTTTAATACTCCTTCCATTGATGTTGGTTAATCCAAGTGGAATGAAATCTTTGACACCTTCAGTTTTTCTTCTTCATTAGAGTAAGTTGTGGGATTGTTATTTTCTTTAAATAGTGGTTGTAGTCTTTGTCTTTTATCAGTAACTTCCTTCAGGATGTTTTTCTTTGGGGCAGGAAAGATGTGTCATCTGTATATCACAAGTTGTTCATGCATTTTACTCTAATCTTGAGACAGCAATCTTTTCCCAACATCTCAAGTGATTTGTTCAACATGCATATTGAATAAGAAATCTGCAAGAAAACACGCCCCCTGCATATGCTTTCCAATTTTGAAGCCTACCATCTCCCAGCTCTCTGTTCAAATAACTATCTTTTGATCCACGTACAAGTTCTTCATGAGTATAAGATGGTAGTGTAGAATTCCTGTTATTCAAAATATTTCCCATAATTGGTTATGATCCACAAAGTCAAATCACTTTGTGTGGTCAATAAAATACAGGTAGTATTCTGTGCCTGCAGCCAAGATCCATCTGGCATCAGCAATGAGAACACTTTTTCCAAATTCTCCTCTTAATCTGGTCTGATATATGGCTGCAGCTACTTTTGAATTAACTTCAGCAAAAGCTATCTCAGATAGAATTGATGATTTTTATGAGAGTCTCATAGTACTTAAAAAATAGGGGTGAGATGGCATCCTGGAGTTCTCTGACTGGGTGAATAGGAATTCTGGTACTGAACTGTTGAGACTGAAATTTGTGTCATAGAAAAAACAAAGGAACTTCCTCACCTAAAATATAACCCTCATCCACACATGTACACCTGCATTCTTTTGTTTTTGAAAATTAATAGACATTTCAGGTAAGCCATTAAATATTCTAAACATTGTGTAAACTGGATTATCAGTTTGTTCTAGTTCTAGTATTTGTTCTAGTATTGTTCTATTATTTACTGTGCTATAAATAGATGTATACAAAGGGTGATACAAGATTTCCTTTTATTAACCCAAATCCCTAAATTTCTTGCTGGTTCTTTCCTATTTGGGCAGCATCAGGAAATCACTGCATTATATAATGTTTGATTTTGTCACTTTTCAAAGTGTCCTTTGGTGTTTTTATTTTTACCAATATTCTGAATTTATAAATTTTAGTTTAAATGACCATTGTTTTTTTTTTTAACTATTTTTCCCCTTTTATCACAAAAGCATATATTTTCTTTACCAGGAAAATATTTTGAGGTGCAGCAGATTAAATCACATAAGATTTGGAATTTAGGCATATATATTGCTATAATATAAACATTTCAAAACTACACGAGTATAAATTTTCTTAAAAATCCCTTTAGATATTTTCAAAATTCATCTTCAGGGCTTTTTTTTATTTCTAAAATTATTTTATTGGGGGACTGAGCCACGGTGGCATAGTGGTTGAGTGCCGGACTGTGGCCCACAGGCTTGGCAGTTCAAATTCAGCAGCAGCTCTCCAGGAGCAAGGCTGGGTAGCTCCCACGACCACCAGAGGGCAGTGATGCCCACAAATTATTTTATTGGAGGCTCACACAACTCTTATCACAATCCATGCATCCATCCATTGTGTCAGTGACATTTGTATATTTGTTGTCATCATCATTCTCAAAACATTTGCTTTCTACTTGAGACCTTGGTATCAGCTCCTCCTTTCCCCCTTCCCTCCCCCCTCCCTCACAAACCCTTGATAATTTATAAATTATTATTATTTTGTCATGTCTTAGACTGTCCATTGTCTCCTTTCACACAATTTTCTGTTGTCTCTCCTCCAGAGAGGAGTTTTGTGTAGATCCTTGTGATTAGTTCCCCATTTCTACCCCACCTTTCCTTTACTCTTCTGGTCTCTCTACACTCATTATTGGTTCTGTGGGATTTATCTGTCATGGATTCTCTGTGTTTTCACTTCTTAACTGTACCGGTGTATATCCTCTGGTCTAGGCGAATTTGTAAGGTAGAATTGGGATATTGATAGTTGGAAGGTGGGGAGGAAGAATTAAACAACTAGAGAAAAGTTGTATGCTTCATTGTTGCTATGCTGCACCCTGATTGACTCATCTCCTCCCCACAATACTTTTGTAAGGGGATTTCCAGTTGCCTACAGATGGGCTATAGGGGTCCACTCTACATTCCCCCGCATTCACAAAAATAATATGATTTTTTTATTCTTTGTTGTCTGATACCTGATATTTCAATACCTGGTGATCACACAGGCTGGTATGCTTCTTCCATGTGGGCTTGCTTGTTTCTCAACTAGAGGGCCATTCATTTACCTTCAAGTCTTTAAGACCCCCAGATGCTATTGATGCTGGGTGTGGCGGTCATGTGCTTATGTTAATTTCATGACTGAGATGTAGGGGTGGAGTCTAGCCTGTTAATGTGGAGATAGCCATTGAGTAGCCAATGAGACCTCCGTGTAGGCAGGCCTTTCTCCTGAGACTTCTAGAAAATCTCGCGATATTTCCCTCATGGAGATGAGAAGCTATCTCCCCATTTGTTGGGAGTTAGTCTCAGAGACAATGAACTATGGATAAGACAAGATGGCAGTGTCTGAGGAGCCTGAGGAGAAGACAAATGGCCTTGCCCTGATGGAACCAGAACTCTGAAGTTGGAGAGGCTACCTGGAGATCCCTGCCAGTGCTGAGTTGCTTCTACCACCACTGGATACTGTTGATGGACCCTGAGTCCTGGAAACGAGGAGTCGTGAAGGGACCTCTGCCAGTGCCGGAACTCTGCACCCACTGACTTGTGACTTCATGAGTCAGAAGGAGACATTATAGACTGGTATCAGACATATGAGCTAATATCAGACTTATGACTTTGAATTGGACTGGGTTTGGATGCTCTCTCAGTGTCCCATTCCTTTTGAATATAAACCATACCTTTATATCCATATGCGAGTCTATGTATTTGTTTCTCTAGTTTACCCGGACTAACACACTGGGCCACCATAAGCTTTCTTCACCACATTTGCTAATGCACACATTTGTCTTCACCGATCATGTAGGGAAGGTGAGCATCATGAAATTACTATTTAATAGAACAAAGAGTTCATGAATTGAGGGAGTACTTGAGTAGTGACCCAATGTCTATCTGCTGCCTTAAAACTAAACTTATAAATATATGCTCATAGATCTATTTCCCCATTGTCATATATAAGTGTATTTATATTTACATGCCTGTATTTAAACCTCTATAAATGCCCTTTGCCTTCAAGTTCTTTCATCTGTTTCATTTCACTTTCCTCTTGTCCAACTATCATGCTCAGCCTTTGCTATGTCCCTCTCCAGGGGCTGTAGTTTCAGTGCTGTCCTCTGAAGTAATTTCTTATGGGGGGAGGGACAGCTGTCCATATTCCTCCTGTGGAGTAGCAGTATTAATTTTATCCATTGTTTTCTTATTTTCCCTCTCCTGAGTCTCAGCTCTGATTTTTATTATTTCTTTTCTTTTGCTATTAGTAGGAATATCCTGTGGACTCTGCTCTAGTTGCTATAAATTTTGTGCCAGTATGTCAATTATAAGTATCTCTTCCTCTTCAACGTGTGCATGTATTGCTATGAATTTTCATCAAATAACTGCCTTTGTTGCATACCATAAGTTTTGGTACATCACATTCTCATTCTCATTGGTTTCTAGAAATTTCCTAATTTCATCTCTGATCTAGACTAGTACACACTCCTTTTTGCAGTAGAGGGTTATTCCTTCTCTAATTGTTTGTTCTTATTGTCTTCATCTTCCTTATGTTAGTTTCCAGTCTTATGGCACCGTGGTCAGAGAGAGAGGTCTATACTATATCAATGTGTTTGAATCTATACAGATTTGCCTTATGCCCCAGCATGTTATCTAGCTTCAAATATGTGCCCGGTGGAATTGAAAATAATGTGAATTTATTTTGGTTGAAAAGTTTTGTAAATATCTTTCAGGCCAAATTGACTAAAGATAGTGTTTAGATCTCTAGTTTCCTTTTTGGGTTTCTTTGCCTGTGATGTATCTTTCTTAGCGGTGTATTAAAGTCACCTACAATTGTTGAGGCTGTGGCTTCTTTTTTCATCTTTTGGAGTGTTTGGTTGATGTATCCAGTGGGTCTCTCATTTGGGGAATATATATGTATCGAGTGCTTAGTGGTTCTTTGCCTACCATTCCCTTGAGCATTAAATCGTTTCCCTCTTTTTATGGCTTGCCCTCTAAGGTCAATTTTATCTGAAATTATGATCACAACTACTTTTTTTTTCTTTTTAAAAATTTTATTGGGGGCTCTTACAGCTACTACAACATTCAGTACATCATTTGTATCAAGCACATTTGCACACATATTTCCACATACATTTCCCAATATTTTCCACTTGAGCCCTTGATACAAGCTCCTCTTTAAAAAAAACCCTCCCCTTTCCCTTCCCCGCCCCCTTTTAAAAAAAATTAATCATTTTATTGGGGGGTCCCTGCAACTCCCATCACAATCCCTAACAACATCAGTTGTATTCAGGCCACTTTTACACACCCATTGCCATCATCACTCTCAAAACATTCTCCCTCCCTCCAGGCCCCCATTATCTGCTCCCTATATTACCCTACCTCCCCCCCTTCCCCTTGAACCCTTAGTAATTTACAAATTATTTTTTCATCCTGTACACTGTACAATGTGTCCCAACACTCACTTCCCTGTTGTCCATGCCCCAGAGAGGAGGCTACGTGTAGATCCCTGAAGTTGGCTCTCCTTCTCCATTCCTCCATCCCTCCACCGTCCTGGTATTACCACTCCCATCACTAGTCTTGATGGATCATCTATCCTAAGTTTCCCATGTTTCCAACTTCACTGTACATCTCCTGGTCTAGGTGGATTTATGTGGTAGAATTGGGGTCATGATAGTGGGTGGGAGGCAGCATGGGAACTAGAGGAAGGTTGCATATTTCATAGCTCCTACCCTGTATCTTAACTGACTCATCTCCTCCTTGTAACCCCTCTGCAAAAGGATGTCACCTCACCTATTGATGGGCTTTGGGTCTCCAATCTGTACTTCCCCTCAATAATAATATAATTTTAGCTCATTGATGCCTGACACCGGATCCCTTCACCACCTCATGATCACACAGGCTGGTGTGCTTCTTCCGTGTGGGCTTTATTGCTTCTGAGCTGAATGGCCACTTGTTTACTCAGGTCTTTAAGTCCCCAGACGCTATATCTTTTGGTAGCCGGGCACCATCAGCTTTCTTCACCACATTTGCATATGCACACATTTGTCCTCAGGGATTATATCAGGAAGGTGAGCATGTAAAGTTATGCTTTTGAGTTTTTGAAGCCTGATATTTCATCCCTTTGACACCTCATGATTCCACATGCTAGAGTCATCAGGATAATCCCACTAATAGCAAAAGAAAAGAAATTATAAAAATCAGGGCTGAGATTCAGGAGAGGGAATATAAGAAAACAATGGAAAAAATTAACGCTGCTAAAAGTTGGTTCTTTGAAAGCATTAACAAAATTGATAAACCATTGGCAGACTTAACCAAAGAAAGGAGAGAGAAAATTGCAATAGCAAGAATAAGGGATGAAAGAGGGGATATCACAACTGATCCTAATGAAATCAAAAGAATAGTCACTCAGTACTACAAAGATCTTTACTCCAATGAACTCAACAACTTGGAAGACATGGACAAATTCTTGGAAAAGC
>PVJH01018831.1:0-44302 GCA_004026705.1 Nesogale talazaci
GTTGTCGTGGGAGCTACCCAGTCTTGCTGTTGCTGGATTTAAACCTCCAACCCAGTGGGCCGCAGTCCTGCACTCAACCACTACGCCACCGGGGCTCAGTCCTGGCTACCCTTCTTTAAAGGCGTTGTTTAACTCATCCCTAAATTAGAAGACTATTCATACTGATAAAGCTTAAAGGAATTTTTACTGCAAGGGAGGTGTTGTGACATTTTGGATTACCAACAGAATAATTCTTTTTTTTTTTTTTTTGGGGGGGGGAGCATTACTGCTCTCCGGTGGTGGGAGTAGGAGGCCCAGCCCCACTGCTGGAATTGAACCTCCGTCCCAGTGGGCCGCAGTCCCGCGCACAACCACTACGCCACCACCGGGGCTCAGCCCCAGTATAATTCTTAAATAATACTGTATTTCTAGTATTTTGATTAATAATAGTCTAACTCTTTCACCTCCCTTTATCAAAAACGGAGAAGAAAACCAAGCCCTTCAGGCAAAATACAGGCACCCCTCCTGTAAGTATGTTGTTCTTCCTCTTGGGTGGCAGGCAATGAAAATCTCCTGCTATTTTTATTCAGATCATTTAGGTGGTTACTGGTCCTCACTTGAAAGCGTGGCTATTCCCTTGGGTATTAACATTCTAAAGTAGTGGCGTGGTAAAGATCCAAGATCCTTAGTGCAGGCGTTTGGTTGGTGAGTTGCTAACAATAAGATCAGTTTGGGGCTGAGCCCCGGTGGCGTAGTGGTTGTGTGCGGGACTGCGGCCCACAGGCTTGGAGGTTCAAATCCAGCAGCAGCTCTCCAGGAGCAAGGCTGGGCCTTCCACTCCCACCAGAGGGCAGTGACGCAAATATATATATTTGAATCCCTCAGGGGCTTCTTGGTAGAAAGATGAGTCTTTCTACTCCTGTAAAGATTTATAGCCTAGGAAACCCACATGGGCTCTGTCCCATAGTGTCACTGAGAGTCCGTGGCAGTGGATTTGCAGGGTGAGAAACTAGGCCTTTCCCTTCTCAGCAGCAAACCACACCACATGGGTTCCAGAGAGGGGGAGGTCCCGGGACTGGCTTCCCTCACTTCAACCCTAAAAAAGTACAAACACACTAAAGTACACAAGAGTATTGGCTCTCTGACTTCTCTTCATTGCTGTCCCAGGTGTTGGCTAAACTTCTTAGGCTTTAGAGTCGTTTGGATGCTGATTAAACTGCAGGTCCATGAACCTTATATGCCGACATTTGATAGGTCTCAAATGGGGCTCAGGAATCACCAAGCTTACTAAACATTTCAGCTGCTACAGATGTTCACAAACTCTAATATTGGAGTTCATTTTGTACTCTGAAGGCCATTCATCTTTCTGAGTTCTATTATTGGCTAACTGTTTTAAACCATTTTACTTTCTCCATTTTCCAAACTGAGAAGATAGACCTGGTCAATCTCCTTCCCCAGAAGTGGGTCGAAATGAAGACAGTAATCCAGAACATAGGTGTCATCTGCTCAGCACGGATCACTGGGCTTTGCTAAAGCAGGCCGGGCCCCTCCTTCCCGACACATCCTTGGAGGTCAGACCTCACACCTGGAATGAGGAGATGGAGAAATGGTGCTTGGAACACCCAAGAGCCTACGTGCCAGAGCTGACAGACGACATCCTAGGCCTTAAACCTCACTGCGGACCTCTCCTAGGTCATAAATCTTGCTGCTGCAGCACGGGCCTCCCCCTCCTGCTTACCTTTAAAAACTCCCACACCCAGACTTGGCCGGCGATTCCCCCGGGCTACTTGGTAAACCGTGGGGCTTCACTGGGGAGCTCCCCACTCACAAGGCTGTTTCTGCTTCTGTCCTCCTTTTGTCAGGTCAGCTGTCTTTGTCCATCTCTCTGTGCCTCGCTTTACCTCTCACTCAGCCTGTGCCTCAGTTCATCTTTACAATAACTTCCTGCTTTGTAACCCATTACATGATTAAAGCCACAAAATTACGTAAACAGCAAACCCAAGCAACGACAAAACCAAGTGGCTGGCATAAAGTGGAAGGAGGGCGCTTCGGACCGAATTGAACTCTTATATGTGCTGTCAATCCTAGCCCCTACCTATACCTGGGGTTCTAATTCCACCCGGGAGTGGGTTATGTTTGGCCACCTTTGGACAGAGTATCTTCTGAATCTGACATCTTGATGGAAAAAGGACAGAGACAAGGGCCCGAGAGAAGGGCTTTCTTTAAAGCTGGCCCTTCTATCCTCCTCCACTGTGAGCAAAGAAAGCTCTGTTAATAAAATTCACTCTATCATGGTATTTCTATTAACCGTACTAGATTCCCAAGCTAGGGGGAAGTTCTGACACAGGTGAACTAGAGCCATCTCCTCTAGCACAAACTTCCTTAGGCCTAAACCCAGATACTCAAATTGTAGACAGTCATCAAACAGCGCACCCTTCCTTAAAAGGCAAGCTTCTCTCTTGTCTGTGGACCCACCCTGACAACTGTAGTGTGTCAGGACTGATAACTTCTGAAGGAGATACTCTGGACTGGCCGGACAGCCCCAGCTTTCTGTGGACCTCAGACACTATCCTTGACAAACATGCCACCGACTTCCCGAAGGCATCAAGTTCTAGAAACTGTCTATCTTCGGGGAAAATCTAATGCAAAAGTTAAATAATAAATAAAAACTGCTGGCTGGTGGCTCTCTCCCGTGCGCAAGACGAAAACAGGATGCACTCCTAGAGCTTCTAAGTCACGCTGTGTTTTACTGGCCGGGTGGGAGGAAGATGCTCAGCTGTTCAATTTAGTCTTCTTATTTCAGCTGGTCATGAGTGCTTTAGACATTATTTTCACTTTCTTTTTTTTTTTTTTCTTTGGGGGGGGGCATCACTGCCCTCAGGTGGTGGGAGTAGGAGGCCCAGCCTTTGCTCCGTGGAGCTGGAATTGAACCTCCATCCCAGTGGGCCGCAGTCCTGCGCACAACCACTACGCCACTGGGCACTTTCTAGAAATCACTGTAACATTTCAAGCGCGAGCCTAACTGCTATCACTTCAAGTTATGTTTATTTCTGTTTCCGTTTCTTTTGTAAGAACAAATAAGCTGCTTAATTGTTGGAATGATGAAGTGAAATGCTTGGAATGATCAGGCATTTGCTGGATGGACTCCTTTTACGAAGCTCCTTTTACTAAGCTCTCGTACGAGTGTTTATATAGTACTACTGGGCGAAAAAACTTAAGTGAGGGCTGAGCCCCGGTGGCGTCGTGGTTGTGCGCGGGACTGCGGCCCACAGGGACGGAGGTTCAATTCCAGCTCCCAGGAGCAAAGGCTGGGCCTGCTGCTCCCACCACCAGAGGGCAGTGATGCCGCCCAAAACAAGCAAACGTATGTGAACTGATTCAAAGCATAGAAAGAAGAAGGTAGGTTCAGCTGAGCCCTGGTGGTGTGTGTGGGACTGCGGCCCACAGGTTTGAGGGTTCAAATCCAGCCGTAGCTCTCCAGGAACAAGGCAGAGCTTCCCGGGCTTCCTATTCCCACCAGGGCAGTGACGCAAAAAAAGAAAATAAGGTATGGTCTTACGGAGGAGCCCTGGTGGCTCTGCGGGCGCGGAATGGCTGCTGCGAGGTTGGCAGCTCCCCTTTCCAACTCCCAAGTCAAGAAAGCCGAGTCTGTCTGCTCTGGTCAAGATCTGCCTGATCAGAAACTCTCTGGGGCACTGGGAGTCCGCATCACCGGGACGGTACAGGTCTGTGGGGCTTGGCTGCCACTACAGTGTAAGTGATTGGTTACAGTCCCCAGGATCCTGTGGGGTTTTCCCATCTGCTTTCTTTTTCTTACTTTCTAAACTGTGGCTATATTGTCAATAGGAAGTTGATTTTGAAAAAGATTTTTGATTCAAAAAAAAAAAAAAAAAAGCTTTCCTCAGGAAGCATTTTTGCCAAGACTAGATATTGTATTGGCTTCCAAGCTTTCATCTAGAAGCGAGCGTTTCTGGACAACGATCAGAGGTCAGGAAGCAGCAGGTTTCCCCCAGGTCTTTCTCAGTAAGTGGCTGCTTTGCCTCTGCATCTCCCAGAATAAGTTCGGTGCCCCATGCTGCCCCCCCCCACCCCCACCTCCACCCCTCTGCCAGCTTTGGGCTCCTGTCATTGGCCAGACTGTCTGCATCACTGAGGACTTCCGCTATCTTGGCCACTCGTGCCACACAGAGAGCTGACTAACCCTAACCCTGGGACAGCTTCTGAGGCAACCTTTCACACAGTGCCCGTTGCCACCCGTTGCACAATGTCGTTGACTGGGAATGAGAAGCGCCACTGTTTTCATTTGCCAGGAGCTAAGGAGTGTAAACATCCATCACCCACTGCCTTTAGAGAGACATTGACCTTATGTTCTGGGCTCCCTGGTGTTGGGTAACTCGAGGGCAATGAGAGGGAGGAGAGCCCGAGAGGACGAATCTGAAGCCGGTGAGGCTTTAACTTTGTGACCCCTTCTTGCTTTATTCCTGAAACAAAAGGAAAGCTGGGCACCTTTTTGGTTGTAGCGCCAGGTAAACTTATTCTTCAGACTTAGAATTGAAGAATTATACAAGCGAGATAATCAACACTTGTATTCTGTTGTCATAAATCCTTCAACAATTTAAGTACATTTCTGAAGGAGGCAGGCACATTTTTTTCCAGTGACCCCGAACAGGGCAAACAAGGAACAGTGATTGTTCTATTATTGAACATTCTGTTATAACTTCATCAATGTTATACTAATGTTTGCCTAAAGAAATCACCATGAAAAGATTTGTTTCTTCAAGACTGCAAGCTGCCTTTAAACAAAGTGTGTGGGGGGTGAGGGGAAGGGGGGGGAGTTGCTTCCTTTATGAAGTGAGATGGAAAAGAGAGGCAGAATGGTATCCACATTTTTACTTCTGTAGGAATATTCACTATATATCATTCAGTCCATTCGTTTCAGTTAGTTACATTAGTCATCGTGAAGAGTTTGAAATCTTCCTTGTGTACACAACGTGACAGTAGCGTGGGTACAAAACCCAAACCAAAAAAATCACCGCCCTGGACCGGTGGGGCAGTCAGTCCTACTTTGTCTTACAGGGCCACGGCATCTAAGAGAAGAGTTAATTAAATAGGATGAGGATAAAAACTAGGGGGAAATTTTACTTCATAATTAGATTTTAGACCGCTCATGCAAGGACACATGGTGCTTTCCCTAAAGAAGACAAATTAAAATATCACTTAAAGTTTCTGTTGGCGGCCTGGTAACTGATTCGGTCAGCAGTTTGGTTCCACCAGTCGCTCCTCTTAGATCTTGACAGCCTCTGCCAAAGAGGCAGCTCTACTTTGCTTTAAAAGCTCCTGCGTCGGCATCCACTTTATGACAGTGGGTTCGGGTCAATAAAAACACACTTTATTTATTTATTTTTTGGGGGGGCATCACTGCTCTCCGGCGGTGGGAGTGGGAGGTCCAGCCCCGCTGCTGGAATTGAACCTCCGTCCCAGTGGGCCGCAGTCCCACGCACAACCACTACGCCACCGGGGCTCAGCCCCACACTTTATTTTTATTTGACTGCAGCGAGTGTATTTTTCTCCTTAGAAATGTTTATGACCAGACTGAGCCCCGGTGGCGTAGTGGTTGTGCGCAGGACTGCGGCCCACTGGGACGGAGGTTCAATTCCAGCAGTGGGGCTGGGCCTCCCACTCCCACCGCCGGAGAGGAGTGATGCACCCCCCCCCCAAAAAAAAAAAAAAGAAAAGAAAAGAAATGTTTATGACCACGAGTGTATTTTTAAACCGGTGTAAGGGAGTAAGCACATGGTGGCCACCTTTGGATAAAGCAGGAACACACGCCAAGTTAGGCAGCCCTTGTAAGTTGAGGACCCAGTCCTTCTCGCCGCCTTTCCTTAAGGCGGACAAGGACAAATTAAATTCCTCGGAAGGGTCAAGGTGCTGAACCACACCACTACACACTCACAGGTCACTCCTTCCCCTTGCTCCTTCATCAACGCTCGTGGTCGGGACCTGGTCGCACCCACAAAAGCCTGAGTGTGGAAAGTGTTTCCGACTTGCCGGAGATGATGTAACTCTGTCCCGAAAACCTGAGAAAAAGACCACAGCTCACTGTGTTGTTCTAGGCGTCATCAGTATCTCAGGGAAATTTTAAGTCTGAATCATCTATGATGGAGAATTTAGCTGTTGGCCTTTCGGGCAGTGGTTCTCAACCTTCCTAATGTCGCGTGGTTCCTCGTGTTGTGGGGAACAACCCCCCCCCCCCCCCCCCCCCCCGCAACCATAAAATTATTTTCGTTGCTACTTCACCACTGTCATTTTGCTACTGTGATGAATCGGGTGACCCCTGTGAAAGGGTTGTTCGATCCCCAAAGGAATCACTGCTTTAGGGTCAAAGGAAGAATTTCCCTTCCATTTTTCTTAGTTTTACCTGTTCAAAGAGGACAAGGGAAAATGACAAAATACATTAAAGGAATCATTGGTTTGCACACCTGAACAATGGTGGTATCATTCTTTTAAAAGTAATAATCTGTTAAAAATCACTTCCAAGATGAACACGATGATTTTCTTTCTCCGTTGTTTTTTCCTTCCAAGGAAGCCTTAGATGTCACATTTAGGAAGTAGGAGACAGGGATAGCGCATTTAGTCTACCGTGCAGACTCTAATATTCCTGTGATAGCTATGACTACAGCTTTAAAGAAATATGTACTGAGAAGCAATATATAAGGGGAAGGATGATTTTTAAATTGCATATTGCATACAGCCATAAGTCACCTGAAGCAGCTTTTGGACTTTAACAATTTCTCAGTAACATCCCTACACCATTGTAAAAGTCATATCTATTATAAAGGTCTTCATGCTTTTTCTGGACATGAGTTGGTAGACTAGAATTGCAAAAGAACTTCTTTCATCTGTGGCAGGCCATGTACTCAGTGAAAAGGTACATTTGACATCAGCAAACACTGCCAGATGCTGTTGCCTCCACTTTTGAGTTAAGGAATTTGAAACTCAAATAGTGAATGAATGACTTAATTCAGATTACAAAATCAGTCAATGAACTGCAGGCTGTTAATATAAACTAGGATCTCTTTCTCAAAGACTATTACTACTCTTCCCACAAAACAGCATTTCTTCAGATAAATAAAGTTTAAGTAACTACTGAATTAGAAAGGAACCAAAGCAAACAGCAGATATAAACCAAATACTTAATTTTTGATAAAACGTAAAAGAAATTGTAAATGTATCATATATGGGGCATACTAAAGCTAAAAAAATAGTTAAATGTCAAACACCATGTACATATATCCTTATTTGTCACTCTTCCCTTTTTTTGGGGGGGGGGGCATCACTGCCTCTGGTGGTCGTGGACACTATCCAGTGCTGCTTCTGCGAGCTGCCGCTGGATTTGAACTGCCAAGCCCGTGGGTCACAGTCCTGCACTCAACCACTTATGCCACCGGGGCTCATACAGCAATGATATAGAAGGTCTAATCCAAGAATATATACTTCTTACAATGCGATCCTGCTCAATATAATCCCCATGAAGATTCCAATGGACTTTTTGCAATGAACAAGCTAATATTAAATTTCATATGTAAATTCAAGAAATTCAGAATAGAGAACATACTTTTCTAAAAGAACAAAGTTGGAGGATGTACACATCTTGATTTCAAATTCACTACAAAGTTATAATAATCAAGACATCACGTACTGTTCAAACGATAGAAATGCAGACTAATGAGACTAATTTGAGAGTCTAGAAATTAGGCACTTATGTTCATGGCCAATAGATTGTTTTACAAGGGTATGGTGTTAGTCCAGGCAGACTAGAGCAAAAAATTCAATGATACTCATATATGTGTAAGAGAGAACTTTATATCAAAGAGTAATTGTATAATCTAGATCAAGCACATAAGTTCTACATTAGCCCAAATGTCTGATATCAATCTATAAATTCTTCAGATCTCATGCAACACATGCAATGATACTGAATGCAGGAAGATCACAGGCCATTGGATGGAAAGTCTTGTGGATCCAATGGCGGTAGAAGCATCTCAGTGCTGATGTGGGTCTCTATGTGGGTCTTCCAGCTCCAGGACTCTGACTCCATCAGCATAGCTCCATGTGGCTTTTCAACAGGAATTTCTCAAAGGAAGAGAGTGTGTTCTGCCTCCAGGTAAAAAGACGGGGATTCCCAAAATCCTCAGGAGAAGGCTATGGCCACACAGAGGAATTATTGTCTATGACACATCGACAGGCTAGCCACCCCTCTGCTCAAGTTGACAGATTGTGTAACAACCACACGTACCAAGGCGACTCATAGGAAAAAAATGGTCTTTTTTGGCAAAAACCAGCATGTCTCTCTTGCCTCCTGCCGTGCTCTCTTGCAAATGGTGCTGTGACAACTAGATATCAAAAAAATACCCACACAAATGCTTGGATCAGGCATTGATTTCTCATATGTAACACTTAATGCACAGTAACAGCAACAAAGAAAGTAGATTGAACTTCACAAAAATTAAAAATGTTCCTCCTTTAAATGAAACCACGAAGGAACTGAAAAGATACCCCCAGAATAGTAGAATGTTCTTGCAAACCGTACACCAAAAAGGGTCCAATATCTAGAATACACAAAGAATTCTTACAACTCAACAATAAGACAAGCCAATTTAAAAAACCCAAACCTCAATGTTCATCTGCTTATGAATGTATAAGCAAAATGTTATACTCATATAATGGAATATTATTCAGTTGTAAAAAGGAATGAAAGGATGGGTTCATGATACAATATAGGTGGGATATCCCCTCCCCCCCAAAAAACTGGAAGTTTTTTTTCAAATCTATGTACTTATATATATTTTTTACAAGCAAACTCATCATCTTTAAAGTGCTCTGCATTACACTTAATACAGTTGTCAAATCTGTGATTCCATTCTCGGAAACATTTTTTTAAAACTAATCTGTATGGATGGCTGACAACACCTCCCTCGTTTTTAAAACACTGTCTTTTCATGCCCCTTTTCATTTATGGAAACAAAGAGAAGTTAGATGTTTAAGGTGCACGAGACAAGAGAGACATGCTGGTTTTTGCCAAAAACTGGTTCACTGAGATGACTGCATGAGCAGGTACATTGTCATGGTGGCAAAACCATCTGCCTCAAATCAGATCTTTTATTTTTTTAAATCATTTTATTGGGGGCTCATCCAGCTCTTTTCATAATCCATTTGTCCATCCAGTGTCAAGCACATTTGTACATTTGTTGCCATCAGCATTTTTCCCCCATTTCATTTATATATATATATATATATATATATATATATATATATATATTTGTGTGTGTGTGTGTGTGTGTGTGTGTGGCATCACTGCCCTGGTGGGAGTAGGAAGCTCAGCCTTGCACCTGGAGAGCTGCTGCTGGATTTGAACTGTCAATCTTGTGGGCCGCAGTCCTGCACACAACCACTAGACCACCAGGGCTCAGCCTCATTTATATTTTTTTAAGGTAAATCTTACTAATATGTCACTTAAAATCATTTTATTGAATGCTTGTACAATTCTTGGTACAATCATCATATAAATTTCATCTGACATATTAGTACAAATATTGCCATATTTTTTTCTTTTTAAAAATCATTCTGGGCTGAGCACCGGTGGCGTAAGTGGTTGAGTGTGGGACTGTGGCCCACAAGCTTGGCAGTTCAAATCCAGCGGCGGCTCTCAGGAGCAGCGCTGGGTAGCTCCCACGACCACCAGAGGGCAGTGATGCCCCCAAACAAAAAAAAAACAACAAAAAATCATTCTTAGGGCTGAACCCTGGTGGTGTAGTGGTTGTGTGCAAGACTGCAGCCCACTGGGTTGGCAGTTCAAATCCAGTAGCAGCTCTCCAGAAGCAAGGCTGGACCTCCTACTCCCACCAGAGGGCAGTGATGCTCCCCCCAATCAATCATTAGAGCTCATACAGCTCTAATCACAATATTTACATACATACATTGTGTCAGTAGTTACATTTTTTCTCCCACTTTTTTAAATTGGGGGCTCGTACAACTTGTATCAAAATCCATCCATCCATCCAATGTGTCCAGCACATTTGTACATTTGTTACCATAATCCTTCTCAAAACATTTACTTTCTACTTGAGTCCTCACTTTTCCCCTCCCTCTGACCTCCCTCATGAAATCTTGATAATTTATAAATTATTGTTATTTTGTCATATCTCATACTATCCAACATCTCCCTTCACCCACTTTTTTATGTACATCCCCCAGAGAGGAGGTTATATGTAGATCCTTAAACTGCTTCCCCCTTTTTACCCCACCCTCCTGGTATCACTACCCTCACCACTGGTCCTGAAGAGATCCTCTGCCTGGATTCCCTATGTTTCCAGTTCTTATCTGTATCAGTGTACATGCTCTGGTCTAGCTGTATTTTTAAGGTAGAAATGGGATCATGATAATGGTGGGGAGGAAGCATTTAAGAACTAGAAGAAAGTTGTATGCTTTATCATTGGTACACTGCACCCTGACTGGCTTATGTCCTCCCCGAGACCTTTCTGTAGGGGGATGGCAAGTTGCCTACAAATGGGTTCCCAATCTGCACTCACCCTCATCCACAATAATTTGACTTTTTTTGTTCTTTGATGCCTGATACCTGATCCTTAAACATCTCGTGATTACACAGGCTGATGTGCTTTTTCCATATGGGATTGATTGCTTCTCAGGCAGATGGCCACTTGTTTACTTTCAAGCCTTTAAGATCCCAGACACTTTATCTTTTCACATTCTGGCACCATCAATTTTATTCACCATATTTTCTTATGTACCCATTTATCTTCAGTGATTGTATCAGGAAGGTGAGCATCATAGAATACCAGTTCAATGGAACAAAATATTCTTGCATTGAGGGAGTACTTAAGTGCAGTCCCATGTCCATCTGCTACCTTAATACTACACCTATAAATATATGCACATAGATCTATTTCCTCATCCTCATATATAAATGTATCTACATATGTACATGCTTGTATTTAGACCTACATAAATGCCCTTTGCCTCCTAGTTCTTTCCTCTATTTCCTTTTGCTTTCCTTTTGTCCCACTATCATGTTCAGCCTTCATTTGGATTTCAGTAATTCCTTTTGGTTACATTACCCTTGATCAAACCCTACTAGGTCTCCTACATCCTCAACACCAGCGATATTGAATCACTTGTTGTTCCCTTATCCCTATGCTTGTTAACAACACTTTCTTTCCCCCACCTCCCCTTCTCCCATGTTTCTCAAATGTGATAGGACTTGGAGGTACTCATCTTTACCTATAGTCACTTTTAAAGGCAACAACGATTTCATAGGTAACTTAGTGGAGACCATGCAGCCTTAGACATCGGGCTCTTTTGAAGTAATGCTTTAAACATTGGGCTCTTTTGAAGTAATCCTGTGTGCAGTCAGTTTTGAGAAACCAGGACCTCCAGAATACAATAAAAAGCTGCATTTTAGGGTAAATTATTATTAGAAAACACTGTTATACCAGAGAAAAGAAGAGTGAAGACAATCAAAGAAGCCTAATATAATCCACATGAATAATAATAATCCTCATGAATAATGGACCTCAGGAACCAGTCTCCAGGCCCATGAGAACAGAGGATGCAAATAGAACTGGCTTGCACTGCTGACTGCTCTGAAAGGGATCACAATAGGAGGGCCTGGATAGCATAGGATAAATGTATGGAACCAAACTTATGATATAGATCAGGCTTCTTGGTCTCAAAGAGATTGGTGGAACCTCAGAGACAATGACCTTTAAACACCCTGAAATGGAATTCATCCCTTTGGCTCAACTACCAGCCTAATAATAGACAGGCCTGTAAGTTGAACGATAGCATCAGGGGGCGGGGATATAGTCATAGAGGATGGGAGAGATAGGAGAGAGAGTAAAGTAAAGGCATTAGACACATTTCAAGGTAGCATGCTCACCTCTTGGACAGCCATGATCTTATACAGCAAAGGCAGAGAGAGCAGGAGATTCTCCTCCTTGATTTCTGACCAGGGCCCGTATACATTTAGGAGGCACAATTATAGGTAACCACACAAGTCACAAAGGGCAGTACAATAGTCATAAGCGTGACAGAAGGAGGATGCACTCAGGGTGTACATGTAATAGGAAGGGGAGGAACTAGGAAGTGGCAGACCATAGACTCAATATGGCAGTCTAATCTTTGTTACCCTTGAGTGAACTAGACTATCCTGGGTTCTTCTTCAGAGAAACAATCCACTATCCTTATCAGAAGAGAGAGGGCCCTAGCTGGGGTGGAACAGACTATATAGTCTGATTGCTCTACATGGCTGATAACCCTTAGGGAGAATCACCTCTGACCTACTTTTGAAGACCTCCAAGTGTATAGTCATTTTCTAAGTGTAGCAAGCAGTTATGTTTGGCATATATTTGGGGGAGACAACTTGGGAGAAATCTTTCTGCATTCCTCACAGAGAGTGTCACATTATATTATGGAGATTTCAACCAATGTCATAAAATCACATAGGTACTCATGATGCTGAATGGAGAACCCATTTGCTCTGTAAACTTTAGCCTAAATGACAATGAAAAGTTATTAAAAAAAAAAAAGAAAGAAAACCCCACCTCCACCACTCCCCACTGTTCTGACCCTGTTTTTATGACAATCTGCAGCATATTTTTTACTCTTTAGTTGAAACATTACTCCAATTTCCAAGTTATACAGTCAGTTAAACAGTTAGACATCAATCATTTCCTATTTTTGAATGTATAAGATTTTTATTTTGAATTTTGTCAAAATTCCAGAATTTATTTTTAAATATGTAATTTTTGAGATCTCCAAAAAAGGAGCAGTGATTCTTAGAAGTCAGCATTATGAATCATCTCAAGGTAAATTTATATTTGTTTGTTTTTCTTGCTTTTGATTTGAAAATAAGTTCAGACTTAAAACAAGCTGCAAACATCATAAAAAATGTGTTGCCATATATTTTTCACCTAGCTTGCTTACTTGTTTTGGGGTTTTTTTTGGTCTGGGAGAAGGGAAGGTAGAAGGTGTCAACGTGGGTATATTTCAAGAAGTCACTTGCCAGAATTTCCGTTAAAATCTTAGAATTAAATGCATACAGTCTGAATCACACTTTTGGTGGTTTGGGCAATTATTTTATTTTATTTATTTTAATTTTATTTTTGATATCACTGCTCTCCGGTGGTGGGAGTAGGAGGCCCAGCCCCACTACTGGAATTGAACCTCCGTCCCAGTGGGCCGCAGTCCCACGTACAACCACTATGCCACCAGGGCTCAGCCCTTTGGGCAATAATTTTAATTTTGCTAGTATTTCCATTCAAATTTTCAAGAAGAAGAGATGTGAGTTGGGTATTGATTATATTAGATAATGTCATTGTCACTTCAAGAGCTAAATCTATAAAATGCACTTGATAGATGAATAACCATTGTTTTGTTAAAAAAAATTGTAATGATAAGCCAGATCCTTTATCTGGTTGGATACCGATAAGGACTGGAGGGATGGCTAATAGATTGTACTACCCTATCAGAATTCAGTAAGGCTGCAAACCACAGACAGCAAGGGATCTGAAACAACAATATAAACTTTCACAATTCTAAGTATAAAAATAAAAAATATCAACGGCTAAATGAAAGAGGTGAAGGGGCTGAGCAGTGATGCCCAAAAACTAAAAAAAAAAAAAAAAGAAAGAAAGAGGTGAAGAAAAACTAGCTGGACAATTCAGGGAGTAAGAAGGAAGGCTTTGGGTTACTGCACGCTTTTTGTGAGCCAAGAGTGTGATGCGACTGTAACCCTGAAACATAATCCCTCAGCATTCTGCACCTTTCTTCTCAGGTCTGATCACAATGCTTCAGGTCAAATTTTGATCTTCCAACTCTCAAGTGTTATACTGTTAGATCTCCTTTGTGGAAGAAATAGACTTTGGTCCTTGGTTCTGCACGAGAAAGGATTCACACTGAAGCCTGGTTTGTGATCCAAGTGAGTTTTATGAAAGGTGAAAGAAGCTCCCGGTTTACACGGGCACCTCAGGCCACTTCACACCCAAACGTGGAGTCCTGAGGCCAGAGGAAGTGGCTGCATGACCTCTGAGGAGCAGCCTGAGAAGCAGAAGCAGCGGCCTCCAGCCTCTGGATTCTGGCTCTTGAGGTCCTGCACTGTGAGATATGGTCAGGGATCCTGGTCGACCCTATTCATTGACTTGAATTCATCTGGTCCAGATGGGCCAATCCAGGTCTAATGCTCTCCTAGGAGTTCCACCCCTTCCTGGCTGGAAGCTCGAACTTCTTAGCATGTGCAAGTGGTGCCCCAGTCCCTATGTCAGTTACCTAACACATACCATTAAAAAATAATTTTATTGGATGCTCCTAAAACTCTTATCACAGTCCATACACTTATCCATTGTGTCAAGCAAATTTGTACATGTTGCCATCATCAGTCTCAAAACATTTCCTTTCTACTTGAACCCTTGGTATCAGCTCCTCATTTTTGCCCCCTCCTCCCCCCACCCTTGTGCATACTATTTTCACCACTCACTATCAAACATTGGAACTTGTAGGTCCGAGAGAAATTGGTTATCTTATGAGGAAACCAAGAGAAATACAGATGAGACTGGATAACAAATCAAAGATGGTACAGATTGTACAGGTACATTTTCTCCCCTTCAAAACAAAGTGAGAATAAATTATCTTAAGTGTTTCTTTAGACTCTTATGAGCCCCAAAAATGGTATAATTAACAAGTTAAAGGTTTGAAATTTAGAACCAGACCTTTCCCTAATTAATTGT
Organism: Nesogale talazaci; assembly: GCA_004026705.1. Classification (NCBI taxonomy): domain Eukaryota; kingdom Metazoa; phylum Chordata; class Mammalia; order Afrosoricida; family Tenrecidae; genus Nesogale; species Nesogale talazaci. The sequence continues at coordinate 14,781 of PVJH01018831.1, forward strand.
AAGACCCAGAACAAGTCACCTGATTCTCTGCGTTATTCCTCTCACCTAGCACCTATGTCAAATGTTAGGCAATTTTTAAAACATTGTGAAAATTATATAATATATGCTACCGTACTGTAGCTTTCATAGAAATCAACTTTAACCATAAAATGATTACTATTCCTAAAATGCGAATACAACTCCCCCTTGTTTAAAATGCCCAAAGGCTCCACATTGCTCGACAAAGTCCAACCTCCTTAGCATGATGCCGGAGACTCTTGGGAAATTGTGTCCAAATAACCTCACTGGTATCTTCCAAGAAGCCTGGTGCCATAGTCAGTTTCAAGTAGGGTGTGTAAGCAAAGGATTAACAGTTCTAAACCATGAGCCTCTCCTAGGCAGAAATAAGAGACTTTCTACTCCTGTAGATAATTATCGTTACAGGGGCAATTCTACTCAGGATTAGTAGGCATCAAAGTAGTGAATTTGGTTTCTTCCAGTCATCTCATTCCTCACCTACTTACACCAACCTGTGCTCCAGTCAAATTTATTACTATTCCAAAATAGGACCCCTTCTTTAATACTCAGAACTCAGAAATTGACACAGGCCAGGAAACACACATTGCCAATGACAGCTTGAAGAGTTGATTAGGCATTTTTGGTGTGTGTGTGTGTGTGTGTGTGTGTGTGTGTGTGTCACATTTTAAATGTTTACATCTAGCAAATAGATATTATTACATAAAAATCATATTGTCACATGATTGTACTAGTCATAAACTATTTCTAGAAGTTAATTAAAAAATTGGTCATGGTACTTGTGGAACGTCTTCCCTGTTTTGGCCCTGTTGAGTGTATGCCAGTGACTGTCTGAATACTGAAGATATTGCATGAAGGAATCCTGTTCCTCCTGTGCCCCCCAAGAGGGGTGTTCTTTATTGGTTCCTTGATACCTCTGTATTTGTTCTGCCAATTGTCTGGACAACTCTGACTCACCAGTTGAAACCTAGTTCATGTATCATTTTTGAAATCTTTCAAAATGACATTAACTTTTTCTTTTTAAAAAATAATTTTATTAGGGGGCTCTTACAGCTTTTAAAAATATTTTAAAATTTTCTTACAGCTCATATATCTGTCCATATATTCATTATGTCAAGCATATTTTTACATATGTTGCCATCATCCTTTTTAAAACACTTTCCTTCTACTTGAGCCCTTAGTACCAGATCTTCATTTTTTTTCCTCCCTCACTCACTCTCTCACCCTCATGAACCCTTGATAAATTATAATTATTGTTTTCTTTTTTTTTTTTTCATGCATCACTGCCCTCTGGTAGGAGTGGGAGGCCCAGCCTTGCTGCTGCTGGATTTGAACCGCCAAGCCAGTGGGCCGCACTCAACCACTACGCTACTGGGGCTCAGCCTAATTATTGTTTTCATATCTTGTACCATCTGCTGTCTTCTTTCACCCATGTTTCTACTGTTCATCACCCTGGATGGGGTGTGTGTGTTAATACATTGATCATTGCCTTCGGTTCCCGCTTTTCCCCCCACCTTCCCCCTACCCTCATGGTATCACTACTCCCATTATTTTCCTGAGGGATTTATCTGTCCTCAGTTCTGAGTGTCTAAAAGTCTTATCTGTACCACTGTACATACTCTAGTCTAGCTGGATTTGTAAGATAGAACTGGGTCATGCTGGCACTAACTTCTTAATATTACTAGTGTCTTTTTTTTTTCATCGATGTTGCTATTGAGTACCTGGCAGAATTCTATAAAACAGAATATTAAAACAAATGCTATGAAAAAGGGAGATAGAGGAAGTGGGGTTATAGCTACCTTCTCTGAAATTTTTGTACTTCATTCAGAGTAAGATCTTTGAGTTCCTTACTGTGCCTGGCACATAGTAATTCTCAGTGGTCCTTCATTCTTAGGACTAATGTCATCATGTCAACATTTCTTGGTTTCAGAGAACATATATTTTGTAAGACGAGTGTCTTGCATTTGATGTCTTCTTCATTCCTTTTTAAAGTTACACTCATGTTCTGGGAGCCCATGCTGGACTCTCCACCCTCCCCTACCATGTTTGGATGTAAAATAGTTATAGTAACAAGACTTTTTTTTCAGATCATGAGTATTTTATTCCACTGTTTCCCCCCCCCCCCCCAATGATTTTATTGGGGAATAACAAGACTTTAAAAAGGCACAGATATAGGGGCTGAGCCCCGGTGGCTTAGTGGTTGTGCGCGGGACTGTGGCCCACTGGGACAGAGGTTCGATTCCAGCAGTGGGGCTGGGCCTCCTACTCCCACCACTGGAGGGCAGTGATGCCCACCCCACCAAAAAAAAGTTATTAAAAAAAAAAGGCACAAATAGGGCTGAGTCCCAGTGGCGTAGTGGTTGTGCGCAGGAATGCAGCCCACTGGGATGGAGGTTCAATTCCAGCTCCACAGGAGCAAAGGCTGGGCCTCCTACTCCCACCACCTGAGGGAAGTGATGCCCAACAAAACAAAACAAAACAAAACAAAACAAAGGCACAAATAGTCAGAATTTTAAAAATAATCTGTCTTTAAAGCATAATGCAGTTATTAATTTCAACGGTAGAAATGAGGATAGGACATGAGGTAAGAGATGTCGAGATAAGTCCCTTGCCTTATCTTCTTAATTTCTATTTCTCATTGCTTCTAAATCTCCTCTGCAGGTGAGGGTTGAAAGGCAGAGTTAAATTACTTGCTTAAATTCTGGTATACCTGGTTGAGCCCTGGTGGTGTAGTGGTTGTGTGCAGGACTGCAGCCCACAGGGTTGATGGTTCCAGTCCAGCAGCAGCTCTCCAGGAGCAAGGCTGGGCCTCCTACTCCCACCAGGACAGTGATGCCACACACACAAAAAATTCTGGTATATCCTACCTCCATGAAGTGATCATGGAAGATATGGGTACGATAGCAAAAGGGTGGTGAAGAAAGTAGATGGTGCCCGGCTACCAGAAAGAAATAACATCTGGGGTCTTAAAGGCTATTTCTTAAAGGGCCATCTAAGTGAAATGGGCCAAGTCCACACCGTGAAAACACACCTCCTTGTGTGATCCAAGAATCGTAAATAATAAATACAAACCCAGAGGAAGGAATGGTATCAGAGTTTAACTAATGAACACTCAGTTTGCAGAAGGCTGTGGATGATGGTGAAAGACTAAAACCCATACTTACAGGCCAACCCATTTGCAGGGCCCAGCATGTGGATTCAGCCGCAGGTGAATTCCCTCTTTAGACCAGAGATAGGAAAGTCCTTGTTATCAGACAGAGTACATTGGCGGGTGCATTCCTGTAGTTGTAATTAGGTCAAAGTGTGGTACCTTATTACTGATCTCTCTCTTGCTATAATTGTTCCAGTTTTCAATCTTTTCTGCTTCTTTTTTTGAGTGAGGATTTTCTGTTTCATTCTGGTACTGTTCTTGAGCTGTTGGTTTGTTTTTGTCTTGATTTTGTATGTTTTTTGGTATATGAAATCAATATTACATAAATCTATAGAGTCAACCACTGGATTAATAGTCAAAAGGATACAGCGAGGGAGGCTAGTGGGAAATGAGAAGTTAATAATAATGAATAACAACAGTGAAAATGCGCTGGAATCAATTGTGGTGATATTTGCATAACTTTTTTTTAATCCTGTTATTGGGGGCTCATACAACTGTTATCACAATCCATACATTAGTCCATCATGTGCCAAGCACATCTGTACATCTGCTGCCCTCATCAATCTAATAACATTTGCTTTGTTTGTTTGTTTTTGGGCATCACTGCCCTCTGGTGGTGGGAGTAGGAGGCCCAGCCTTTGCTCCTGTGGAGCTGGAATTGAACCTCCATCCCAGTGGGCCGCAATCCAGCATACAACCACTACGCCACCGGGGCTCAGCCCCATAACATTTGCTTTCTATTTAATCCCTTGGCATGGGCTCATTTTTCCCCCTCCCTCCCTGCTTCCCCCTTCATAAACCCTTGATAATTTATAAGTTATTATTACATTGTCATATTTTACACTGTCCAATGTCTCCCTTCACCCACTTCCCCATTGTCTGTACTCCAGGGAGGAGGTTATATGTAGATCTTTATAATCTGTTCCTCCTTTCTACCCCACCTTCCCTCCACCCTCCTGGTATTGCCACTCTCATCACTGGTCCTGAGGAGATCATTTGTCCTGGATTCCCTAAGTTTCTGTTTCCTATCTGTGCCAGTGTGCATCCTCTGGTCTAGCTGGATTTGTAAGGTAAAATTGGCATCATGATAGTGGGAAGGAGGAAGCATTGAGGAACTAGAGGAAAGTTGTATGTTTCATCATTGCTCCCCTACACCCTCTCTGCGACTCCCCTGTAAGGAGAAGTCCATTACGTACAGATGGTCTCTGGGTCCCCAAACTTTACTCCCCCTCACTTACATTAATAAAATTTTTAGTTCCTTGATGCTTGATACCTTCCACTCTTCGTGGTCACACAGACTGGTGTGCTTCTTCCATGTGGTATTTGTTGTTTCTGAGCTAGATGGCCGCTTGTTTATCTTCAAGCTGTTAAGACCCCAAAAGCTGGGTACCATCAGCTTTCTTCACCACATTTGATTATGCACACATTTGTCATCAGCGATCCCAATGGGAAGGTGGGCACACATTGAAATGATTTTATGTTCTTTGATACCTGATCCCTTTGATTTCTTCTGGTCACACAGGTTGGTGTGCTTCTTCCATGTGGGCTTTATTGCTTCTGAGTTAGATGGCTGTTTGTTTACCTTCAAGCCTTTAAGACCCCAGACACTTTATCTTTTGATAGCTGGGGATCATCAGTTTTCTTCACATTTGCTTACACACACTGTTGTCTTCTTCGAACCTGTTGGGAAGATGAGCATAATGGAATGCCAATTTAACAAACTGTTCTTGCATTGAGGAAGGACTTGAGTGGAGACCCAATATTTGCATAACTCTTATATGACTGGGATATTGAAATGTATGTTAATTGTAGGTTGTAAAATTATTAAAATAAACAAAATACTAAATTAAAAATTCCAATATTTTAATTTTAAAATATTTAGATTTTTTCCCCATTCATACCTCTAATAATAAGGCCCTTCCTTGTCCCCTGTTAAAGCATTTCAACAACTTCCACAGTAATCTCCTTATCCAGGTAACGCCTTTGAACACCAGGCATTCAAGGATTGGCGTACTTTGAAGTGAGTCTTTTCTCGGGCTCCAGTGATCACCGAGGGTATGGAAGACACAGGTCATCTTCCCTTTATTTGCAAACACATTAGGTTTTCATTTCATGCATTCTTCAAGATCTAGATGAAACACTACCACTTTCCTGAAGATATTTGTGGCAGCTCTAAGTCACAAATAAGTGTTCTTTCATAGTTCTGAGGGCCCTTATGGTGCATTGGTTAAGAGCTTGTGTTCTAACCGAAAGATTGGTGGTTGAACCCATTAGTCCCTCTGTGAGAAAGAAAACGTGGCAGCTTGCCTCTGTAAAGATGCACGTCTCTTCTGATTTTAAACCAAGCATTGTCCCTTGATTCATTCACACAACTGTCTCTTGGGCCAGCTGTCCTTGGAATGGGCACAAACAGGGATCTTTTCAAGACCATGGCAATGGAAATGGGTTTATGGTGTGACAGGTCAACACTGTGAGAATGGCTCAGGACCAGGCAGTGTTTCCTTCCCTTGTACAAAGGGCAGTGATAGACATAACAACAATGTAGTGTAATCCTTTACTTTGTTAGTGCTGTCACTTGTTAATAGGAGACCCCAGGGACCATGAGGAGTTCTGGTAGTGCAGTGGTTAAAGCTCTCAGCTACCAGCAGCATCTTTAAAAGGTAGGTAGTTCAAACCCGCCATCAGTCTGCACCTGTAAAAAGTTACAGCCTTGTGTGTGTGCGAATTTACAGCCTTGGAAAAGCTAATGTGGTAGTTCTACTCTGTCCTATGGGGTCACTATAGAAATAGACTTGAGGTTTGAGAATGATGGCAACAAATGCACACATTGGCACAATGGATGTATGTGATGAGTCGTACAAGCCCCCGATAAAATGATTTTTTAAAAATTAACAGGGCTGAGCCTCGGTGGCGTAGTGGTTGTGCGCATGACTGCGGCCCACTGGGATGGAGGTTCAATTCCAGCTCCACAGGAGCAAAGGCTGGGCCGCCTACTCCCACCACCAGAGGGCAGTGATCCCCCCCAAAACAAAACCCTCTCCCCCCCAAAAAATTAACAGACTTAACAGTTCATGTGATTGCTTACAGGAACATAGCTTAAATATTCTTACTTGCATGCTTTTTAAAATCAAAATGATGAAAAAGTAAGAATACACTAAAGTCTAGGGGCATGGGTTTACTTAGCTCATGAAGTAAATTCATTTCTTGATTTCAAAAAAGCTAAAAAAAAAAAGCTATATTGACATTTCCAGTTAATCACATTGTAGATGTTTCATAAGCTGTACTATAAAGCAGACATATTATCTTCTCAATGAGTACAAAATGAAAAATTTTAAATGATCATAAAAACCAAATTCACTGCCATTGAGTTAATGCCAACTCATAAAGACCCTACAGGGCAGGATAGAACTATCCTTTTGGGGTTCTGAAACTGTAACTCTTTCCCCCCCAATGATTTATTGAGCTTACAGCTCTCATAACATTCAATACATCATTTGTATCAAGCATATTTGTACTCGTGTCGCCCTATTTATTCCAAGTATTTTCTACTTGAGCCCTTGGTATCAGCTCCTCTTTTCCCCCCCTTTTTTTTTAATAAATCATTTTATTGAGGGGGAAACTGTTACTCTTTACAGCAGGAAGACCCATCTTTTCCCCCGGAGCAGCGGGTGCTTCCGAACTGCTGAACTTTTGCAGCTCGCTGGCAAACATGTAACCACTACGTCACCAGGGCTCCTTAGAAGGATCTAGAGACCACCGGCACAGATCCACTTTCAGCGCTGCTGCTTTCCGGTCCGCCTGGGTCTGAATTCACGTGTCCCTGGGTCTCCATTCTCCCGTCTGTGTCCAGTCTGTAAGACTGGATCATACTTCGCAGGCGTCTGCTGAAAGGTTTTCTCGCCAGTGAACTGCGGGGCCGTCGGTCCCCCGGGACCGCGGGGGGCCTCACTTCTTTGCTGGGCGGCTACAAGTCATCTTTCCTCCCGAAGGAACATTTCCGTGCGCGCCCAGGGTGGCCCGAGCGGGGAGGCGGGGGGGGCGGGGGCGGGGGCCGGGGCGCTGGGGCCGGCGTGGCGGCCCCGCGGCTGGGACGCGCCGCCCGAGCTGCACGCTCGGGGGAGGGGGGGGGGCGAGCCACGGTGCGCACCCGACGAGCGTGCGTGGCCGCGTGTGCGCGGGCTGCTGGGAATGGACGCTGATTGACAGCGCAGCCGCCCGGGCGCCAGGGGGCCCGACGCCACCCACCCGAGGGAGCCCGAGGCCCTGGGGGCCCGCGGCGCCGGGCCAGCGGGTGGGACGATCCCGGCCGGCCGGCCGGCTGGCGGCCCGGCTCCTCTGCAACGCCCCAGGTGGCCGCTGGCGGGGTGGCCGCCGGGCGAGCCGACTCGCTCCGCCCCCGCCGGGCTCGGCTGCCCTCGGCCGGCTCTCGCTCGACCCTCCTCCCTTCCCCCTCCCGGATCGCGATGGACGCGGCCTCCTCCTGCCGCCGCCGGCAGCACCGCGCGGGCCTCTGAGCCGCAGAGCCTCGGGAGCCGCGTGCTGCGGACGGGCCCTGGGCGGGCTGCCGCCTCTCCGGAGAACCGCGAGACTCGCTGTCACCAGCTCCCCGTGGAGGAAGGGGAGGGACCAGGCGCGGCTTTTCCTGCGCCGCCCGCCCGCCTCGACCTGCGCGGCCTGCGGCTTCCTGGCAACTCGAGGGCCGCGGCCGGGCCTGACTCCGCCGCGGCCTGCTTTGGAGCCGGAGCGGAGCAGTCCGGGGCGCCTGGTCCGGGTAAGGGGCTGCGGGGAGGGTGAAGCAGAAGCCTTCGGGCCGTCCGCGGGGCCGGGCTCGGGGACGGCCGGCGGAGGGCCAGGAGGGAGACCGCCTTGCCGGGGGAGGCCGGCGGGGTTGCTGCCCCTTGCTCTGCCTGGCCCCTTTGTTCCCTCCTGGGGCCCTGCCGCGGCGGGGCCCGGCGTACCCAGCCCCAACCAGAGCCCGAGGCAGGCTTCCCCTTGTCCTCGGGCAGGGGTCGGCGCCCGCCGGGGGCGAGCGAGGTCCCGCCGGGCCTCGAGTTCCGGACCCCGCTCCCGGGTGATCGGCCGCCCGACCTCGCTCGGCGGCGGCGGCGGCCTCGGGCACGGACGCTCGCCGCTTCTCCTTCCGAACTTCCCCCTTCTCCTCCACTCACTTCGCGGGGCCGGATGCCGGGGAAGCAGGGCGCAGCGCCCCCCGGTCTCGGCGGGGCTCGGGTGTCGGGTCAGCCCAGCTGGCTGCCGCCGTTGGGTGCCCAGCCGGACGCGCCGCTGGATGGCCACAGCCGCAGTTGGGTTAGGTGGCACCCCACGCCGCCCGCCCAAGGGGCCTGGGCGGTGAGGGGGGGGCCGCCCGGCACCTTGGTTTTGTACAATTATTTGTAACCGACTGCCCCGTCCTGCATCCTGTGGGGGTGGGGACGAGAGGTCCGTGGATTGGCCCAGGTTCTGATCGGCAACGTGTCAGTCTGCGCTGCGTCCCGTGGAGCACATCGCCGGCAACTTTCGGGGATAGTTGGCCAGACGCCCCACATTCCGCAGTCCGGTCATTTATTCCCCGATTGCTCTCTAAGGATGCTTTGTGCTTGGACATCCGTAGAAGGGGAGTGCCCGGGGAGATCAGAATGTAGAAAACTTGTAGAAAACCTTTTAAAGGCGAAAATCAATTTCGTGGGTGCGGAGGGGGGGGGCACAGTTCCTAGAATCTGCTCAAAATTGGATCTGACCTTTCTCTAAGGATCCCTGGGGGAGGGAGGAAGGAAGAACTTCGCTGGAAAAAAAGGAGGGGGTGGGGTCCTTCAGTGGGTGTTCTTTGCCTGTTTGGCACAGACTGGAGTGATAGCTGTAGTGGGATCGGGAGCCAGTTCGACCGTGTTTGACAAAGGCAGCTCGGGTTTCTAGTGAAGCAGCAACTTAATCAGCTCATGCTTTTATGCAAAACTGGTTTTTATCTAGTACGTTATCCGGATGTTAAACCCGAGGAATACGGAAAGTTGAGCAACTTAGTTTCCACTCTGTCCAAACATACTTACGAGTGTTTTTTTAATTCCTAGGACAAGACGAAAATTTGGTTCTGGCCAATGTAAAAGGAAATTTCTCAAACCCAAGCTGATCAGTCCTGGACATTTGAAGGCACCCCCTTTTAAAATTTAAGCCAAGAGGCTTTGAAAGCACCATGGCAGATGTGGATCCAGATACATTGCTGGAATGGCTACAGATGGGACAGGGAGATGAAAGGGACATGCAACTCATCGCCCTGGAACAGCTATGCATGCTGCTTTTGATGTCTGACAACGTGGATCGGTGTTTTGAAACGTAAGTACGGCCCGTCCGAGGCTTCTCCCAGAGTTGCTGTGGCGACATCTGTTTTCAGCCATTTGCTGACCCGGCTTCGTTTAGAAATTTCTCTAGTGGTATTTCGACTATTCGTTGTCTTTAAAAAAATTACTGTAGTTTTCTGCATGTATACTTCTCCGAGAAATAGAATTGGTACATGAAGTAGTGCCAGTGACTTATAATTATGATGGCATGTTTGCATATTTGTTGAATGAACTAGAAATCAGTAGGAAATGCTAATTTTAACTAGAGCTTGGTTGATTCATTTTCTAAATATGTTGTAAACTGGGAAAATTATAAACATTTATCTTCATTAAGGTTATGTCTTTCTGGACTATTAATTAAACAGCATACATGATAATGAGCATATGTTTTGAACTGCCCATTCCATCTTTATTAATTAGGTCCCATGATAGCAGATTTTCATTAAAGGCATCGATTTGTAGTTTTCAGGATATACCTTGGCTGTTACACACCTAGCATGGTTCATGGAATAGTAGAGACTGAGTTTGAAGTTGGAGTGTGAAAGCAATTTTCTTCAGGTGTTATAATTTAGATCTTGTGCAAAAATATGAAAAGAGCATTCATCGTACTGAGGCTGTTTATTTTTTCTTTGTATATAAATGTTGCTTATTTGTATACATTAACCATCTTCCTGAATATTGAACACATGCTTTGCTTAGAGTTACATAGTTACTAGAAAATAGAGAAGATGGGGCTGAGCCCTGGTGGCGTAGTGGTTGTGCTCGGGACTGTGGCCCACTGGGATGGAGGTTCAATTCCTGCTCACAGGAGCAAAGGCTGGGCCTCCTACTCCCACCACCAGGGCAGTGATGCCTAAAATAAAAAAAATTAAAAAAAAGAAAGAAAAGAAAATAGAGAAGATGTTGACCTAAAATTTCATGTAGTTGTCTCACTTTCTCTGCGGTGGGAGTAAAGGCTGTGTAGTTGAGGATCCCTGGTGCAAGGGTGGGTTCTGGGTTGGGCTGCCAACTGCAGGGCCAGCAGTTTGAAACCACTAGCTGTTTTGCAAGAGATAGAAGAGACTTTCCTATAAATAGTGTCTGAATTCCATTGGGGCAGTTCTGTCCTGTCCCTACAGAGTTGCTATAGCAGTGAGCTTGGTTTGAAAGTGAGTTCACTAAAATTGACAAAGAATCTTAAATTGGTTTTGTGTTTGGTTGTCATTGCCATGAAAATAGTACTAGTCCAAGAAGAAGTGCGGGGGTGGGGTGGGCCGAGGTGGGTAACATAGCTAAAGGTGGCAGGCAAGCTGCTAAACAAAATGTTGGAGATTTAGCCCACCAGAGCCACTTGGAAATAAAAACCTGGTGATCTACTTTTGAAAAAATCAGCTCTGTGGAGCACAGATTTACTCTGACAAAGTGTGAGTCACCATGAGTCAGAATTGACTTATCAGTAACTAATTATGACAACTATTATAAAATTTCTTAGAAATATAAGCAGCTATTGGCCCATCTATTTCAGCTGTATTTTTAGAATAGTAAGTTAAAAAAATAAAGGGGCTGAGCTCCAGTGGCATAGTGGTTGAGTGTGGGACTGCGGCCCATGGGCTTGGCGGTTCAAATCCAGCAGTGGCTCTCTAGGAGCAAGGCTGGGTAGCTCCCACGACCACCAGAGGGCAGTGATTGCCCCCCCCAAAAAAAAAAATCAAACTCATTGTCAGCAAGTCGATTCTGACTCCTAGCAGCGTGTAGGACAGGGTAGAACTGCCCCTGTGAATTTCCAAGACTGAAACTCGTTAATGCCTTTTGCCAAGGGAGCAGCTAGTGTTTTCAAACTGCTGACCTTGTGGTTAGAAACCCAACATGTAATCACTACACCAGCCAAGCTCTTTATTGATAAACTTATTTCTTAAACGTAATTTAAGCTGTTGACCAACTCAGGGATAAAGGAACAACAAGTGATCCAAAATCAGTGACAAGGTGGTTATGAGAGGAGTGATAGGAATTGATCAAGAGTATGTAACAGAGAGAAATTGCTGATACCCAACTGAAGGCTAAGGATAGTGGGATAAGAGTAAAAGGAAATAGAGGAAGAACTGGGATATAAAGGGCATTTATAGAGGTCTAAATACAGGCATGTAGGGAGGTAAATATACTTATATATGATCATGGGGAAATATATCTATGTGCACACACTTGGAGGGTTATTGTTAAGACAGCAGATGGGCATTGGACTTCTACCCAAGTACTTCCTCAATGCAAGAACACTTTGTTCTATTAAGTTGACATTCCACAGTGCTCACCTTCCCGACAAGATTGCTGAAGACAAATGTGTACATAAGCAAAACTGGTAAAGAAAGCTAATGGTGCCTGGCTATCAAAAGATAGAGCCTCTGGGGTCTTAAGCAATCATCAATTTCAGAAGCAACAAAGCCCACATAGAAAATCACACCAGCCTTTGTGACCACAAGGTTTCAAAGGGATCAGTTATCAGGCATCAAAAAACTAAAAATTATATCATTTTAAATGAGGGGGAGTACAGATTGGGGATCCAAAGTTCATCGGTAGGTGAAGCGACATCCCCTTACAGAAGGTTGGTGGGGAGGAGACAAGCCAGTCAAAGTATAGTGTAGCAACAACAAAATATTCATTTTTCTTCTAATTCTTTTTTTTTGTTTTGTTTTGGCATCACTGCTCTGATGGGAGTAGGAAGCCTAGCCTTGCTCCTGGAGAGCTGCTGCTGGATTTGAACCACCAACCCTGTGGGCTGCAGTCCCGCACACAGCCACTACACCGGGGCTCAGCTTCTTCTAGATCTTAAATGCTTCTCCCCCCACTATCAACCCAATTCTACCTTACAAATCTGGCTAAAGTAGAGGATGTACATTGGTACAGATAGGAGTTGGGAACATGGGGAAATCAGGACAGACAATCCCTTCAGGACCAATGATGAGAGGGGGGATACCAGGAGTGTGGAGAGAAGGTGGAGTAGAAAGGGGAACCAATTGCAGGGATCTGCATATAACCTTCCCTCTGGTGTGTGCACAGCGGGGAAGTGGGTGAAGGGACACATTGGACAGTGGATGATATGACAAAATAATGATAATTTATAAATTATCGGGTTCATGAGGGTAAAGTAGGGAGGGTGAAAATATGAGGAGCTGATACCAAGGGCTGAAGTAGAAGGAGGATGTTTTGAGAATGATGTGGAACAAATGTTGCACACATGTGGGTTGCATACAATAGATATATGTACTGGGTGTGATAAGAGTTGTATGAACCTTCAGTAAAATGATCAAAAAAATTTAGGCCCTCAATTTTTGAGTATTCATAGATTTTATTTAAAAAATCTTCATTGGAGCTGAGCCCCGGTGGCATAGTAGTTGTGCGCAGGACTGCGGCCCACTGGGTTGGAGATTCAATTCCAGCTCCCAGGAGCAAAGGCTGGACTGCCTACTCGCACCACCTGAGGGCAGTGATGCCTAGTAAAAAAAAAAAAATCTTCATTGACCTGAGAATTACTTTGGTTTTTGAAAATAATGTGACACTTGCCAGTTAACCATTACTTAATTTTATTTAAAAGTAATGCACAGAAGTACAGTATATGTATTTGTAAGGACATAAAAATAATTTAAAAGCATTTAAAAAGTGATTTTAAAAATGTAACTTTCATTCCAATATGAATCCTCTTACTCGGAGAAAGACCCTCATTGAGATGGATTGGTAGGGTGACGGTGACAGTGGGCTTACATGTCACAGCAATTGTGCTGATAGTGTGGGATTGGGCCGGTATTTTGTCCTGTTGTACACAGGATTCGTAGGAGTCACCCTCTGACATCCTAACGTAAACCTTCCCTTTCCCTGCACTGTGGTCCTTCTCAGTGTTCATTCATATCTAGTGTACTGTGAAAAAAGACGAAATTAAAATTAAGTGATTTGCTGTTTTTGGAGAGTGGAGGAGTATTTCAAATTGGAAAGATGTCAGAGTCCTGGGTTTACATTCTTGGTTGGCTGTATGTTACTTGGTCTTGGAGAGCCATACTTTTTTCCACTGTAAAATGGCAGTATTTTTTTTTTCCAGTGGGTTTCTTGTAAGGATTAAAGGACAGAAAGTGTGAGTAATTTGGAGTAAAATGGGCTACTTATTGATTCCATTATCATTAAATAATTTAAAACTTTATTTTGGGACTTTATTTCATGGTACAGTGATTGATTTTATAGTCTTTCAGATTCTTTCAGCAAATAGGCCTCAGCGCTGTCAAAGTGAAAGAGGTCCATACTATTCAGTTAATAGTCTGATGAATAGCTAGATGTCTGTTAAGTTTGGAAAGAGAGGTGGTATGGGAGAAAATAGTAGCCTTTGGAATGAGAAGGTCTTAAGTTCCAGTAACTACCTTTACTGCTGTATAGTTGTATGATAGGCTTTTGAGCATATTTCTCCATCCCAGAAGGGTCATTATGATGATTAGATGGGTGATACATTGGAAATGGCCAAGCAAAGTTCTTCTCATGCAGTAGTTTTTCCTTTCCTTAAACTTAGAGTTGTACCTGGCTCACCATGTATTGAACTGGTTTTAAGACTTACCTTTTGAAAGTAAGGAATATATATTTTCTGCAAAGATCGGTTCCCCTTATTAATGCCTGAATGTACAAGACAAAGTTCTAGAAAGTACTTTAGAGTCTAGATTCGTTTTTGTTTTCAGTATGGTATGTCACTGAGCTCCCAAGATTTTGTATGAGTTAATCGCTAATGAGCATATTCACATGTATATCAAATCAGGCAACCAACACATTAATGATCTGAAGAGGTAAATTCTGAGCATTTATGAGTCTCATTAAATCTTCAGATACTGTATTCTAACTTTTGTCTTGAATCCTAGAATATCTCTAGGATGTTGTGCTGTTAGATTCTCAAAACCCAAACAAACTGACTATCATCAACTCCAACACATAGATAGCTACTACTCCACTGGAGAACTGGTGATTAGCTGCTCGACTCCTATCTCAGGACACCACCCGTGAACTTTTCCTACTCTCTGTTTGGTTCACATATCCCCATCTTGCATTGGTTGTTGGGAAACTGAAGTTTGCAGCTGTTCGAATTATTGGCTTGTGCCATTCTACAGCATTAAAACGTCACATTTGTCGATAGGAGAGTACATCCATAAGTATTGCTGTGAGAGTTCTAGTCCACACATACGCATTTGACTCTGCTCAGTCAGTGGTTGGAGACAAGTTCTCTCAGTAATACACTTGTCTTAGTCTCAGAGGAGACCTTTCAAATAGTGATTTTTGAGGGAGTCTCCCAGACCAGTTAAAATCTAGACACAGAGGTCAGCCCAGAAGGTTTATGTGACTGTATCTCCCAGGAATTCCAAAGAAATCATCTTGAGTAATAAGTTTTTTTCTGAAGATCGTAGGAAAATCAAACGGGCTCATTATATAGAGTGTCTTCAGAAAATTAAAAACTACATCGATAAGAGAAAGGCCAGGCAGAAAAGTTAGGCTGAGGAATTTTTTCCCATCACAGTAATGCACCTGTTCATCCTTTGAGGTTAGTAACTGTTCCTACAGAATTTTTTTTTTTTTTGCATCACTGCCCTCTGGTGGGAGTAGGAGGCCCAGCCTTGCTTCTGGAGAGTTACTGCTGGATTTGAACCGCCAAGCCAGTGGGCTGCACTCAGCCACTACGCCATCGGGGCTCAGCCCCTACAGAATTTCGTTGGGAAACTTTACTCCCTTCACCCTACAGTCTCGATATGATATGATCCCTTCAGACTTTTTTTTTGGGGGGGCATCATTGCTCTCTGGTGGTGGGAGTAGGAGACCCAGCCCCACTGCTGGAATTGAACCTCCATCCCAGTGGGCCGCAGTTCCCGCGCATAACCACTACGCCACCAGGGTTCAGCCCCAGACTCTTTTTATTCGTGAAACTCAACATTTGCAAGGAACAGGAGTTAAGTCCCTCTCAGATCCTAAAAGTGAGGCTTTCTGCTCCCAAAAAGACATATAGTCTTGGAAAACTCAAGTTCTACTCTGCCTGTAGGATTGGAGTCAGTTGTCAGTGAGTTAGGGTGGTGAATTTTTGAGGATGCTTAAGATTAGTGTAAATTGGAAGAGTGAAGAAGTCTTTAGGGAAATGACTGAAATATCACCTTCAGAGACCCGACTATGGGATATATTGTAGAGACCTGGATGTAGGATAGGTTGAGAAACAATAGCTTCACATTTTGATTTTTTTCTTAATGTTTTTATGATTTTTGTAGCAATCTTTTTGACTCACCCTTGTATATGTTGAAGGGATAGAATTTAGTGTAATTAATAAGTTGCTGCTTCAGTATTATTCTGTTGTAAAATTGTTCTTACTTCCCTCCCCATGTCAGTATGTATCAGTGAAGAATAGAATATCTAGTACAATTTAGTTCCACTGATTCCTACGAAAGCACCAGAAGCTTTATTTACCATGCATTTGTACATGTCAATACAGGAAAGAATGTGATTCAAAGAGAGAAAGGCCAGTTTTGTTCAGTACTGGTGAGAGGTCAAGTAGGGTGAAGACTGAAAGGTGTCCTTTTGATTAAAAAACATTCTCAAGGTCATTGATCTTAATGAGAACTGAGTGGTGTAGTGAATTAAATGTAGCTTTTTATTTATTTATTTTGTTTTTTGGGGCATCACTGCTCTCTGGTGGTGGGAGTAGGAGGCCCAGCCCCACTGCTGGAATTGAACCTCCGTCCCAGTGGGCCGCAGTCCCGCGCACAACCACTACGCCACCGGGCCTCAGCCCGAAATGTAGCTTTTTGGGTTTTTAAATTTTTTTTAGGGGGGCCTCACTGCCTCTGGTGGTCGTGGGTGTTACCCAGTGCCACTCCTGAGAGCCGCCGCTGGATTTGAACCGCCAAGCCCACGGGCCGCAGTCTCTCACTCAACCACTTACGCCACCGGGGCTCAGCCCCCGAAATGTAGCTTTTTAAAAAAAATTTTTATTGGGCGCTCATACAACTCTTATCATAATCAATACATACATCTATTGTATGCAAACCACATTTGTATGTTGGTTGCCATCATCATTCTCGAAGCATCCTCCTTCTACTGAAGCCCTTTGTATCGGCTCCTCATATTTCCCCTCCCTCATGAACTTTTAATAATTTGCAAATTATCATTATTTTGTCATATCATCCACTGTCTGATGTGTCCTTTCACCCACTTCCCTGTTGTCCATACCCCAGGGAGGAGGTTCTGTGTAGAGTAGATCCCCACAATGGATTCCCCATTTCTACTCCACGTTCCCTCCACCCTCCCAGTATCACTACTCTCACCCATGATCTTGAAGGGATAGTCTGCCCTGAATTCCCCATATTTCTGACTCCTATCCGTACTAGTGTACATACCCTGGTCTAGCCTGATTTGTAAGGCAGAATTGGGATCATGATAGTGGGGGGTGAGAAGGAAACATTTAAGAACTAGAGGAAAGTTGCTTATTTCATTGTTGCTACACTGTACCTTGACCGGCTTGTCTCTTCCCTGTGTCCCTTCTGTAAGGGGATGTCGCTTCACCTACCATTGGGCTTTTGGATTCCCAATCTGTACTCCCCCTCATTTATAATGATATAATTTTTAGTTCTCTGATGCCTGATAACTGATCTCTTTGACACCTTGTGGTCATACAAGCTGGTGTGCTTCGTCTATGTGGGCTTTGTTGCTTCTGAGCTAGATGGTCACTTGTTTACCTTGAAGCCTTTAAGACTCCAGACGCTATATATATATATATTTTTTTGTTTGTTTTTTGGGGGCATCACTGCTCTCCAGTGGTGGGAGTAGGCCCAGCCCCACTGCTGGAATTGGAACCTCTGTCCCAGTGGGCTGCAGTCCTGTGCACAACCACTACGCCACCGGGGCTCAGCCCCAGATGCTATATTTTTTGATAGCCAGACACCATCACCTTTCTTTTTTTCCACTGCTCTCCGGTGGTGGGAGTAGGAGGCCCAGCCCCACTGCTGGAATTGAACCTCCGTCCCAGTGGGCTGCAGTCCTGCGCACAACCACTATGCCACCGGGGCTCAGCCCTCTTTTTCCTTTTTTAAAAATGTATTTTATCTCAAAGAATCATGTCTTGAAGTCCTTTTACTGAAAAAGTTAGTCTTTTTCTTATTTTCTTCATCAACATAAAATGATTTATCCCTATGTTTTATAGCATCAATAGGAAATATTAATATAATACGTTTGCAAGCAGTTGCAAATAGCTCTTAGAGCCATGTATTTTAGTAAAGGAAACACGAAGCCCATTGAGTTGATTCTGACTCATAGTGAACCCTCTATAGGGATTTTGAGGTCATGAATAATGGTAGCAGATAGTCTCATTTTTGCAGTGAGCAGTTCAATGCTAACTTACCTGACAGAGCGTTAGTTCGGGTAGATTAGAGAAACAAATTCATAAGCACGCATATGTATATGAGAGTTTTATATAATGAGTACAGTAAGAAAACATCCCAACGCCGTCCAGATCAAGCCCCTAAGTCCAGCCCACATGTCCAACAGCAATTTACAAAGTCCGTCAGACGCCCGAAACACATGCAGTGATGCCAAATGCAGGACATCACAAGTCGTGGGTCGGAAATCTTTGGATCCAGTGCTTTTGTAAGCGTCTCAGCGCTGGCAGGAGTCCCCACGTGGCTTCTCGAGGTCAGGGTAGGTCTGTGGCTTCTGCTCAGGGATGTCTCGCAGGAAGCCAGCCTTGTCAGCCGAGTCTCAGGCAGCGAGTGCTGTCAGTAGAAAGTCTCCAGAGGGCTGAGCCCCGGGGGCGTCGTGGTTGTGTGTGGGACTGCGGCCCACGGGGACGGAGGTTCAATTCCAGCAGTGGGGCTGGGCCTCCTGCTCCCACCACCGGAGAGCAGTGATGCCCCCCCCAAAAAAAAACCAGAAAGAAAGTCTCCAAAGAAGTCAACTGAGAGCAATAGTGTCTCCACCTCCAAGAAGGAATGGCCACATGCCCCGGAGTTCTCAGGAGAAGGCCACGCCCACACAGAGGTCTCATTGGCTGTCTCCAGATTGACAGGCTAGGCTCCACCCCAACGCTCTTCATCTTCAAATTGACTCCAGATTAGGTGACTGCCACACAAGGATCTACCAACTCATTATATCGCCATTAATTTTGAAATAAATAACAGCATTTGAGTCGGTTTTTTTGGGCATCACTGCCCTCTGGTGGGAGTGGGAGGCCCAACCTTGCTCCTGGAGAGCTGCTACTGGATTTGAACTGCCAAACCAGTGGGCTGCAGTCCCACACACAACCACTATGCCACCGGGGCTCAGCCCTTGAGTCTTTTTTTGTGCGTGTTTTTGTTTTGATTTTTTTTCAGTCTTTTTCTTTAAGTGAAAAATGCTGACATACTTAATGATTTGCTTTTTTAAAAAATTTCTGAAGAAAAAAGCCTCTATTAAAAAAAAAAGAAACTATGAAGCTACATGAAGAATTGAGGTCTCTGAAAACTCGGGCTCAGGCTTCTTTTGCAGTCCCTCTTCTGTTCTTTGGAAGCTCCAGCTTCACCAATCATCATCCACTCTTTTTTTTTTAGTTGGGGACTCTGACAGCTCTTCTCACAATCCATACATGCATCCATGTGGCAAGCACGTTTGTATGTATTACCAAGCATTGTTTTTGTTTGTTTGAGCTATCACCATTTAGTTCAACTATACAATTTCAACACAGGTATATGTACTGATACAAAGGTTGGAGACATGAACTGTACCAGAAGAAAATTTCAACTACTCTGAATCTGTACGAACTTACTCTTGAAATGAATGCCTGCAACTGAATCCCTGTGTTCTTGTGAAATATTGTCGAATCAATCCAGCTTGTAGCGACCTATGTACAATAGAATGGAATATTGCCTAGACCTGCACCATCCACATAATCGTTATGTTTGAGCCCTTTATATCAGCTCCTCTTGTTCACTCTTTTTTTTTTCCCTTGTTCACGCTTTAAGAATTTTTTTTATTGTGATTTGGTTTCAAGTTGACAGAGCACATTGTTAACAGTTACAGTTTGGGAAACTCACAGAGACAGTTCTCCCGTGTCCTCTAGGGTTGTGATGAGCTGACATCGACTTGATGGCGATGAGTGGAGTAGAGTATATTTATTTTTATATTTGATCTCCCACATTGAACAGATTTCTTATGAAGGAATTATTTTCAGCTATACATCTATCCAGCCATCAACAGTTACTAGGCTTGATGATAAGAAAACAGTAGTAGCTGTTTTAGTCACAGCAGTGATTATCTGATAGTAACCTGAATATTTGAGCCACTACCAACCACACTTATTCTTATCCTTTAAATACATAAGGTAGTGTATGTTACTGTATATTGCAGCCCATCATTCTCATGCCAACTTTCAAAGACAAATAAAAGATCAGATTTATAAAGCTATTGATTGGCAGTCATAATAGAGGAAAAAGATGTCTTCAGTTTAGATCAGGATCAACTTAAAAAGGGAGTCATGGAGGATGGGAGGAAAAAAAGGGAGTCATGGGAATGGAAAACCACATCTTTTGGGGAGCCATCTGTTTATATGAGGGATCCCCCCTCAAAAAAATCCACTCCAGAACGGAAAATAGTACACGTTTCTCCTGCTCGATGAGCATGGAGCAGCTCTTGAGTTAGTGCACCTCGTGGCATCGCCTGGGAAGGTTCTTTCTGGTCACAGTGAATTTTTTTTGTAAAAGCAGTTTTGCGCAAACCTTGTTTGAGAAGAGTGTGTGGCTGCGAAATTTTGTTTCCTGCTGGGGGAACAAAGCTGTAGAAACTGTAGTGATGTTGACCACAGTTTACAAAGACAGTTCTGTGGGAAAATTTTAAGTATATGAACCTTTTTCTCATTTCAAAAAAGGGAAGGAAATGTCAGTTGATGACAAACCTCATGGTTCAACTTCCCAAATGGACACAAAAATGTCAGCTTGTAGTGGAGTCCGTCCCACCAGTTCAGACTGTTAATTGAGTTTCAACTTAGAGGTTCTGAAAAGATTCCATAACAGTGTGAGACAAAAGAGGTCTGATTTGTGGCGGACCGGGGACTGGTTTTGTCACCACAGCAATGCACCTGCTCCTGTAGCCATCTCGGTGTGCCAGTTTTGGGGAAAAAACAGCATGCCTCTCTTGCCCCACATACCTTACTCACCTGACCTCGCTCCCGGGACTCCTTTTTGTTTCCGTGAACGAAGAAGGGCATGAAAGCACAGCAATTTGATGACATAGAAGAGCTGAAGGGAAAAATGAGAGAGGTGCTGTCAGCCATATAAACAGATGTGTTTGAAAAAAGGTTTCCAAGAACAGAATTGTAGATTTGACAGATGTGTTAAGTGTAATGCAGAGTACTTTGAAGGTGATAAGGTTGTTTTGTAAAAACATGTAAATAAGTAGGTTGGGGGGGAAATTCTGTGTTTTGGGGGGGTACCCCCTCATATGTCTGTGCCTACAGGTACACCTATATTTGCACATGCATATTATGCTCACATATATGCATATATATTTCACTGTTACTATTCGGTATGCTGTGAGTCAGAATCAACTTGATGACAGTGAGATTTTTTTTTTTTTGGGGGGGGGCATCACTGCCTGGTGGGAGTAGGAGGCCCAGCCTTGCTCCTGGAGATCCTGCTGCTGCTGGATTTGAACCGTCAACCCAGTGGGCCGCAGCCCCGCACACAACCACTATGCCACTGGGGCTCAGTCCTTGAGATTTGTTTTTTTTATGCACCTACTCAACTGACTTTTTAAAATGACCTTAAGTACGTAATAGAAATAGGAGTTAAACAAAAAGAAGAGGAGGAAAGGGCTAATAATATTACTGGTGAGGTAAAACCTGGACAAGGGCATAAAGATTTGAAAATTTAGAATCAAGTGGAAATTCGGAAGTTTAGTAAAGAGGAGGGTGTATTAACCACTGGAGATTAGCATTGGGTGAACCTGGTGACAGGCCAGATCATGAAGAACTTTGTGCATATTCCTGGTTGATTCAGATTTTATCTTTCATGTAGTAGGGCAAATGAAGGGTTAAGCAGGTCATCGTGTTAGCACATTTGTGTTTTAGAAAAATAACTGCTGCTAGAGTAGAAATTGGACTGGAGAATTTAGAGAGCAGTTAGGACTTTTGTAGAAATCTAGGAAAGAAAGGGTAGAGTTCAAGGGGAGGGAAATACTGAACAGATTTAGGAGGTAGAACCTACAGGGTATTGCATTTCATGTTTTAAAAGTGAGAACAGAAGAACTTAAAGATTTATACTTGACTGACTAGGTGGGTGATATGATAGTTTTGAGAATGAATGGTAGTATGGATTTGGGTAGAGAAACTTTGTTCAGGTTTTGGCTAGTGCATGGGTCGTGTGAAGAATCCTGAAATATCTCTAGGTAGCAATGGCTTAGTGAGGGAGGCAGTTGGCTCAGCAGTTCTGGAATGTAGGAAAGCAATATGAGTTCCAGTGTAGGGCTTACAGTTTGTTTTATTCTGGAAAATCCAGTCTGGATTCAGAAGATATTCATTGAAGGATCACACTGCTGGCATCCGATGGATCTTATTGGAAATTTACCTGTGTTTTGCTAACAATGTATTTGACTTTATGGATTGTAAAAAACTATGGATAATATTATGAAGAATAGTAATCCCAGGACACTTAGCGTATTTTTTGGACCATAAGACACACTTTTTCCTGCCCCCAAAGTGGGGGTCGGGGAAACAAGAGTGCATCTTATAGTCCAAAGATTTGGTACCCCAGAACATTTTAGTATAACTGCTATAGTATATAACTATTTGGTTCAGAATATTTTTTTCTTGTTTTCCTACTCTAGAAACTGGATGTGTGTTATGGTCAGGTGCATCTTATGGTCCAAAAAATACGGTAAATTGTGCTCAGATGTAATCTGTGTATAGACCAAGAAACAGTCAACCAAACAGAAACAGAATAATGTGTGATTTACAACTGGGAAAGTTATGTGTCTGTTCCCTTGTTGGACGGCGGAGGGAGGGGGGGTGTTTAATACATAGATCATTGTGATTGGTTCTCCCTTTCTTGTGCCACCTTCCCCTTATCCTCCTGGTATTGCTACTCTCATTCTTGGTTTCTTTGGATTTACCTGTCCTGGATTTCCTGTGATTCAAGCTCTTAACTGTAGACTTGGGGTCATGATGGTGGGTGGGGGGAGAATTAAAGAACTAGAAGAAAGTGGTATGTTGCGTCGGTGCTGTACTGCACCCTGAGTGACTCGTCTCTTCCTTGTGACCCTTCTGTGAGGGGATGTCCAGTTGTCTACAGATGGGCTTTGGGTCTCCACTCCTTGCTTCCCCTTACTTACATTCATGTGATTTCTTGTTCTGATGCTTGATGCCTAATCCCCATCAACACCTCACAGTCTGGTGTGCTTCTTCCGTGTGAGCTTTGTTGCTTCTCAGCTAAATAGCCGCTTGTTCATCTTTAAGCTTTTAAGAACCCAGATGCTAGATCTTTTGATATCCAGGCACCATCAGCTTTCTTCACCATTTTTGCTAATGCACCCATTTTGTCTTCAATGATTGTGTTAGGCAGGTGAGCATCACAGAATGCTGAATTATTAGGAAAAAGTGTTTTCGTGTTGAAAGAGTACTTGAGTAGAGGCCCATTATCCCTTTCTGAGCAAATACTATTGTCCTGTATTTTAATTGAAGAAAAGTTTTAGGAATCCCGTAATAGTGTTTTGGGTTGTTTTTTTTTTTTTTAAAGAGCTTTTAATATATTTTTAAAAGAAAAGTTCTGGGCTGAGTCCTGGTGGCGTAGTGGTTGTGTGCAGGACTGAGGCCCACGGGATTGATGGTTCAAATCCAGCAGCAGCTCTCTGGGAGCAAGGCTGGGCTTCCTACTTCCACTAGGGCCGTGATGCCACAAAAAAAGAAAAGAGAGAGAAAAGTTCTTTGGAATTATGTAAGATGATAAATCTATTTTCACCAAGTTGGTATGTTTATAATCATTTAAAAGTTTATCATTTTAATAGATATGTGCTGCCCTTTGTGGTGTCCTAAAGAAGCTTTGGATAGTGGGCTATGTTGTACTCCCATAAGGAATTATAGTCTCGGAAACCCCAGAGGCAGTTCTGTCCTGGCCTTTAGGGGTGCTGTGAGTCAGCATTGACTAGATACTAGGGAGCTGGAAGAGTTAGGTGGAGGAAAGGGGCACAGTCCTTGGTTTCAGATGAGTAAATTTTGTCTGATGACTTTGAGTTTCGCTCTACATTTTGCTGCCAGGACCTTCTCTTGTGATCCTGGTCAGAACAATCTGTAGTGGAAATTCAGCACCATCCAGTTATTTTGTTGACCTTTATTTTTAGCATGCTGTTTTCATACGGGCTATGAAGCATAGGTTAATAATTTTCCTAGCGTTAATATAAAACAGTGTTTCCCAAAGTGAGCAAGCAATTTTTTGGTTGTTTTTGTTTTTGGGGCATCACTGCCCTCTGGTGGTGGGAGTAGGAGGCCCAGCCTGGCTGCTGGATTTGAACCTCCAACCCAGTGGGCCTCAATCCCACACACAACCACTATGCCACGGGGGCTCAGCCCCCCCCCCTTTTTTTAAACCTGAAAAGGGGGCTGTAGGCCAAATTAGTTTGGGAACCAACAATATAAACCATACAGTGTATCTCTTACTTGATGTAGGGACTGTCAAATTTAACCATTTCATTATTTATTCAAAGGATATGTAAATGGTAGCAAAGCAATGAAGTCCCGGGGAAATAACAAAAATGGACTTTGGGGCCAGGGTGCGGCACCCCATAAGACTTGAGTGGAAAACTCTCCTAAAGGTCAACAAACAGACCTGAAACTATTTATAGGCTTTTCTTTCTTTCTTAAATTGTTTTATTGAGGGCTCATACAATTCTCATCACAATCTGTGCAGGAATTCATTGTATGCAGAACACAGTTGTACATTTGTTGCCATCATCCTTGTGAAGACATTTTCTTTCAGCTTAAACCCTTGGTATTAGCACCTCCTTTTTCCACTCCCTCTTTGCTCCCCCCTCCTTTTTTCCAAGAGCTCAAGTAGAAAGAAAATGTTTTGAAAATGATGATGGCAACAACTGTACAAATGTGCTTGACACAGTGGACGGATGGATTGTAAGAGTTGTATGAGCCCCCAATAAAATGCTTTTTTAAAAGACTATGTAAAGAACAAGGATCACTCTTTTAGACTGTTTTGTTCCTCAGCATTACTGTTTTTTACTCTTTCAC
The DNA here is from genome assembly GCA_004026705.1 of Nesogale talazaci. NCBI lineage: Eukaryota > Metazoa > Chordata > Mammalia > Afrosoricida > Tenrecidae > Nesogale > Nesogale talazaci. Next base: position 39,511 of record PVJH01018831.1, read on the forward strand.
ATTGCTTCAGTTTGGTACATATATATGTGTTTGTAGACCCGCTACATTCTGACTTATGGCCGTAGAGCAGTGGTTCTCAACCGTCCCAGTGCTCATGTTTTGGTGATCCCCCAACCACAAGATTATTTTCGTTGTTACTTCATAACTGTAGTTTTACTACTGTTGTGAATCGGGTGATCCCTGTGAATCTTCGTTCAACCCCTCAAAGGCTTTGGGACCCACTGGTTGAGAACTGCTGCTCTAGAGGCTATCACAGTAGAAGCACTTCTTAGATTTCGGAGATTACAAAACTTTGTAAAAGAAGTCAGCTTCTCACAAAGTACTGGCAAATTTGAATCGCCAAGCTTGCAGTTAGCAGTTAAAAACTTAACCAAATTGTAAACTGTACCACTAGCTACAGTAGTGGTGGCCCTTGTTTGTTTCTTTTCACCTATAGCTAAGGACTATACAGAGGAATATAGAGGGAGTAGGCTGCCAGCCTCTTGGTTAGCAGCCCATTGTTTATCATACTGCACCTTTAGAACTCCTTACACATGCATACGTAGAGATCAACACGATCATTCTGGACGCACCTCCTTCCTCTGGCATATCTCTTTCCTGCAAACTAGAGAAATAGCTCCTGTAGCTTTTGCTTTTGTTACAAAATAATGTATGTGCCTACGCACTACAGAAGGACCTGGGGGTTGTACAATGGTTATTGTGCTTGATTGCTCTCCAAAGGTCGAGTGCTTTAAGCCCACCAGCAACTCTGTAAGAGAAAGATGTGGCTGTTTGCTTTCCTGAAGACAGCCGTACTCTGCCCTGGAGTGTTGCTGTGAGTTGCGATGGACTTGATGGCACTGGATCAAGCTGACGGAACGTGCTGTCAGCTGTAGTGAGGAGGCCTGGTGGTGCTGTGGTTAGGCACTGCACTGCTCATCACAAGATTTGTAGTTCAAGCCCTTCATGGTAGATTGGGGAGGCTGCCTGCTTCTAGAAAGATTTAGAATGTCAGAAACCTTCGGTTGCGTTCAACTTGGGATAGAAGGCAGTGGCCAATGGAAGAGAGCAGTTTACCCATATTTAATCAGTGAATGTTTACTCACTGAACCCACTGTTCCAAAAACTTATTTGGTATTTCTGTTTCTGCACCCCTAAGAATCACATAAATAGATAAGGATACCTGGCTGCTAGCCACGAGGACAGTGGTTCAAGCCCAGTAGCCATTCAGTAGTAAAGTGTGGCTTCTGTCAAGGTTACTGCCTTGGAAACCCTGTGGGCAGGTTTACCCTGCTTGTCGCATCTCTGTGAGTCAAGATCAACTGGACAGCAACTGGTTTTATTTGGGGGTAGAAGTAGAGAATTTGGAGTGAATACAGATATATTTCAGAAGCTTCGATCAGTATAAGAAGCAGTTGGTTGTACATAAAAAATTTGAAGGTAGTTAGACTGAAATGTTCAAAGTATCTTTTGTTACCTGTAGCCATTACCAGTTCAGTCTGTGCAGACAAGCTGGGAAATGTCACATAGTTGAGATTCCTGTGAAGTGTAAATGATTAGATCTGATAATTTAAATGTTAGTGAAGATGCTATTGATATCTCAGTAATGCTGGCTAGTAAAACTAATCTTAGGTAGATTTATGTAGCAGGCATTAGACTATTCAAATAACAGTGCTGAAGTCAATTAGTGCAATATGGTGCCAAATATAGGTAAGTATGTAATATATATAATTTCATTGATTTTTTTCCCCCCCAAAACCATATAAGATAGATGTTATTTTTAGATGATCTTTGCTTTACAAATGAGGACACCCAATAAAAAAGATCACAGAGTTGTGCTTTGTCCTGGTCTGGTCTGGTCTAGTCTGGACGACCTGAAATCAATACTTGTTCTCAGAAGCATGAATTGAACAGCGTTCCTTGGCTTCAGGAGTCTCTCTATAAGCAAAGGAGTGCTGTGATAGGTTATGCAGTGTCGGAACCGTTTTTATGAGATTTTTGGAATACGAAAGTCCCCCTTTAACAATAGGGAGTGCTTGGGGAAGATTTTATAGCAGTAGGGATTTGAGCTGAACATTGAACAGGAAATTTTTTTTAGCATGAGTGCACATGAATGTTACTATTTTCAGCTCTTCCCATTTGATATTTTCAGCAATGATGAAATAGAAGCAGTGGAGTATTATGGGGGGAAAGCTATGTGAAGAATATTATCTAATGTTCATAAGAAGCATTGAGTTCATTTTTCTTTAAAAAAAGCATTTTACTGAGAGCTCCTACAATGCTATTACAATCTACATCAACATCAATTGTATAGGCAGTATTTATACATGTTGGTATCATTCTTCTCTAGATAGTTTCTTTTTTTAATTATTTTCTTTGTGGGCTCTTACAGCTCTAATTACAATATATACATATATACTTTGTGTATATACTTTTTTTTTTCCGGGGCGGGGGGCTCTTAGAACCCTTATCACAATCCATCCATCCATCCATTGTGTGAAGCACAGTTGTACACTTGTTGCCTTGAGTACATTATTATAGTCTTTTATTATCTTTTGCTAGTATATATATAATGTGTGTATATGTATATATATGTTTTTTCCTGCCTCTGGTGGTCGTGGGAGCTACCCAGCGCTGCTCCTGAGAGCCGCAGCTGGATTTGAACTGCCATGCCCGCGGGTCGCAATCTGCACTCAACCACTTACGCCACCGGGGCTCAGCCCGCTAGTATATTTGATATATTTACTGATCCTACATGTAATGTGTTTTCTTCCTCTACAGATGTCCTCCTCGTACTTTCTTACCAGCGCTTTGCAAAATTTTTCTTGATGAAAGTGCTCCAGACAATGTGTTAGAGGTGACAGCCCGTGCCATAACGTATTACCTGGACGTTTCAGCAGAATGCACCCGAAGGATTGTTGGGGTTGATGGAGCTATCAAAGCACTTTGTAATCGTTTGGTTGTAGTTGAACTTAACAATAGGACCAGCAGAGACTTAGCTGAACAATGTGTAAAGGTAAGTTTTTACTGCTTATCACCCTGCTGGAATAATACAAAGAGAATAAAGTTTATATTTTGCTAAAATTCCCCCCCTTTCTCATTTTATTGATGAGTTGTGAGCATAGTGCAAATCAAAGTCTTTGTAGGACCAAAGGAAATTCCATAGGGTTTAAAGAAAAAAATGTCATCTTTAAGTAAAGTTTTAATGTACTGGTATACTTGTATATACATGGTAACCAACACTGTCCACTCGATGGATTATCCTTGTTCTTTCCCATACTGATGTTTTATGAAGATCGTAACAACCACCACAATGACAGTTAGCATTGATCACTGATGCCAGGTGATCTTTATGACAGTTCTCTGAGGTAGGTGGAATTATTATCTATATTGTATAGATTTAGAAAAAACAAAGGCATAAAGAGGTTAAGTAGCTTGCTTGAAGTGGTAATAAGTATGTAGTAGCAGAACCAAGCTGATTCTAATGCACGGGACATAACTATTTTGCTCGACTGCTTTTAGACTTAGCTCTTGTGTTTTTTTTATTGTTTTTGTGGAATTAATTCAACTCTATCAAAATCAGAATATCTGTACGAGGTCAGTAGTTTATTGGGACTACTAGGTGAACACAATTAAATTTAAATGATTCTCTTTTTAGGATCCTGCTTCACTGAGCAAATGGAAATTATAGAGCATGCAATTCTCCAACATGCCTTAGTACTCCCTTACAAGACTTAAATTACGGAGCACTACCATTGGGCCTTTGTTCATATAGACTCTTACCTAGTTATATCTTTCTTATTTAATATCAAAACATAGACATTGGTACTCACCTATTTGAAGATAACAATCCATTACTTTACATAAATTTTTAAGAGAAAAACAAAAAAAAGAAACACATTTTCCAAAATAAAGCTTAGAAGAAAGATTTTTTTTTTTTCATTTTCCCAGATCTTTTAAAAAAATGTCTGGATTAATAGAAGGTAATTAGGTCAGCATCTCTGATGCTTCTGCCTTTAGCTTGCTGTACTGCCACATCTCATGTAGCTTCTTCTAAATGCACCCTATACTTGTGAGATAATGAGTGAGAAAAAGACAAGTACAATCATGGTATTATTTTGAAAAGTATTTTAACTTAAGAGATCCCTGAAAATATCTTGAAGTCGAGTCCCTGGACTACACATTGGAAAGTCTGTGCTAGATGTTAATGTCCTTGACTTCCTGCCACTGTATCTATAAATTTCTTTGTAGCTAAAGGTAAGGCATCCTTTCCATATTGCAGGCTTTCTTCTCCTTGTTATTCTCATGATCATATCACTTCATAGTTCTTTTAGGACTGGATTTTACTCTGTTGCTTATATATTGAGTTTTCAAACCCTTATGTGAGTCCTTACTTCCACCTTAAATAAATAAAATCTTGGTCCTATCATTCATTAATTTTCCTTTTTTTTCCCCCCCGCATCACTGCCCTGGTGGGACTAGGTCATTAATTTTTTCATGTGTGTTTTTTCCTGAAATTTTAAAGATTTTTAGATCTAATATTTTTGGTAACTTGCAAGTTAGCATTTGCATGTTATTTGCTTAGACTCAGCAATTGTTAGCATTCTGCTTTATTTTTTTTTTCCTTACACACACATATGTATACAAATATTACTAAGGGGGGCTGAGCCCTGGTGGCGTAGTGATTATGTGCAGGACTGTGGCCCACTGGGATGGAGGTTCAATTCCAGCAGTGGGGCTGGGCCTCCTACTCCCACCACCGGAGAGCAGTGATGCCCCCCCAAAACAAACAAACAAACAAAAATATTACTAA
>PVJH01018832.1:0-44220 GCA_004026705.1 Nesogale talazaci
AAAAGTTATATAAAATTCAAAGCTCTTGTAGACTTTCTGGTTGTTCTGTTTTGTTTTAGCTCTTATTGGAAAAAATTCAGGCACAGTAAGTTCATAATACAATCAAGAAATTTTAGGGCTGATATGTTTTAGAATTTAGATTTCCCCTGCTAGATTTAAAATATTACTAAACAAATACCAATAGGTTCTAGGCCAGCACACATTCCAAATACATTTATTTATTTCTCCCCCCACTCCCCTTGTCTCAAATTTCTATAACTTCACTCTGGAAATGGTGCAGAACAAGGCCTCAAACCATTTCAAAACTGTGCTTGCAAGCACTGTAGGAATGTACAGGGTCACTCTAGACCCAGACATCCTAGAGACTTGCAATCCAAATACATTTATATATGGAGCAAAACGTATAAATTGTTGAAACAGTAACCTACTTATAGTTCAGATCTAAGCTTGCCATTAATAACATCAGTCCCCACTTTGTGAAAGTTAATAACATCAGTCCCCACTTTCTGAAAGTTTCTACTTTTTTAACACTATGTATCTTGGATAGAAGACTGTGAATCTGAACCCGAAAAACAAAAAGCCTAGAAGTAAGTCAGGTCAAATTTCTCAGCTAACTTTACCCTGAAAGTTGAAAGTGATCTACAAGTATAAACAACCCAAGTTTCAACATTCTCTATGAGATGGAAAAAGAAGCATCGATTGTAATATGAAAAGAGGCTCCAGATGAGCCCAGCATTTCTCAAAACAAGGGCAGATAAGAAACCTCACTCACACTCCCTGATACACTGCATAATCAAATACTCAAAACTGCCTGGTATTGGTACAGGCACAAAAACCAATGGAACAGAATTGAGAACCAAGCAATCATTCCATCTATCTATGGAAGCTGATCACTGACAAAAGGTCAGGGTCTATTACAGGGGGATGAGAAAGACACTTTAACAAATGGCGCTTGCAAAACTGAATATCCATTTGCAGAAACTAGAGTACAACCTTGAGTCTATCCCACTTGAATTTCAGGAACATCTCAAGAACTTATTTGACATGTTTGGCACTACTAACAAAAGATCTGATGAGCTCAAGGATATCAAGAACATCATTCATAAAGAAAGAAAAGGTCATTAAAAAGGAAAGAGGGGGCTGAGCCGGGTGGCGTAAGTGGTTGAGTGCGGGACTGCAGCCTGCGGGCTTGGCGGTTCCAATCCAGCAGCGGCTCTCAGGAGCGGCACTGGGTAGCGCCCACGACCACCAGAGGCAGTGATGCGCCCCCCTGCCCCCCCCCAAATAAAAAAGACAGGAAAGAAAAAAGATCAAAATCTTAATTAGAGTAGCTAAAGCAAAATGAAGAACTGATGACGTCAAAGAGCTGAATAGAAAATTTCAAAGGGTAGCTTAAGAAGATGCCAAAAATTATAATAAAATGTGCAAAGATCTAGAATTAGAAAACCAAATGGTAAGAATACATTCAGCACATCAAACTGAAAGAACGCAATCAAAAATTTTTTAAAAGAATGAAACAATTCTCTTTTCTTTCCTTGCATGATACTCTAGCCAATCTTGTTTTCATTTGTTCAATAAAAATTGCTGGATAAATTACTAAAAAAAAAAAAAAAATCAATCCCATGGCAAAAAGTAATAATAATATATATTAAGGGTTCATGAGGGTGGAAGGGTGGGAAGGGAGGGAATAAAGAGCTGATATCAAAGAGTTCAAGAAGAAAATGTTTTGAAAATGATGGCTGCAATTGTACAACTATGATTGAGCTAACTGAATTATGGATTAGATTGTTATAATATTTGTAAGAGCTACTAATGAAATGATTTTTTTAATGAGCCAATGAACAATTAAAAAAATTCAAGTGTTGAGTTGTATTATTCCTTGAATTACAGTATTGAAAGATGTTATCCACAAAATATTGACTGATGCAGGCAACATCAAAAGAAGATGGAAAGAGCACAGAGTCCAGTAGCAAGAACCAATGGTGCGGAAGGATGAAATTCAACCTGATCTGAAAGTATTAGTCAAAAACAAGGCCCCAGGAATTGATAAAACATCATTTGAAATGTTTCAAAAAGCTGATGAAGCACTTACTTAGCAATGGTCAAGACATTTGGAAGGCAGCTACTAGGCCAACTGACTGTTAGAAATCCTTATTTTACCCACTACAAAGAAAGGTGACTCACCAGAATGCTCACATTATAAAGCAACGTCCTGGATATAACACAGACATAAACGTTTGCTGAAGATCATCCAGGAACAGTTGCAGCAGAACACTGGCAGGGAACTGCCAGAGTTTCAGGTCAGATTCAGAAGAGGACATGGAACATGGAATATCACTGTGGGTCTTGGCTGAAAGCAGAGACTATCAGAAAGATGTTCACTTGTGCTTTATTGACTATGCCAGAGCATTCAGTTGCATGGGTCAAAAGAAATTACAGATAACCTTGAGAAGAATGGGAATTCAGAACACTTCCTTGTGCTCATAAGGAACTTCCTTACACATGGGTCACAAGTCACTTTTTCAAACAGAACAAGGAAACATTGTATGGTTTAATAATAGGAAAGGTATTGGTGAAATAACCATTAGTTGAGGCTGGGTGTTGTATCAGAGTTATACTCGGTTATTAAAATATACACTCAAAAATATACCCTGAAGTGGTCTTAGTAGTTAACCTGCCTGAGCATGATATAGACACATGTCTACTTGGAATCAAATTTACAATACATACTTAAAAATTAGGATTGATGGGGTAATGAGTTTGTTAATGAAAATGGGGGCAAATGGTTGGACACCTGCAAAAACGAGCATCAGCACCAAATTGTAAATATAAAAATTTTACTATCTATGCACTCAACAAAATAAAATTAGGAATATCTTCCCTTTTCAAAAATAAATAATAAAATCAGGAACCCTAATCTGTCTGTCGAGCAAATAATCAAAGCTGGCTTATATGAAGAAGAATGTGGCACCAGGATGGGAGGAAGGATTATTAAGAATCTCCTCTATGCAGATGACACAACTTTGCTTGCTGAGAGAGAACAGGACTTGAAACACTAGCTAATGGATTAAACCATTGATCTTGTGATAAGCACAGTTCTCTAAAGCACCAGGGCTCCCATAATCGTCACCACGGTGAGGTCCTGGGGACAACGCAAAGCAGCCCTCTGTGCAACAGAACAAAGCAGTGCCCAGTGCTGCGCCATCCTCACAATGACTGCTAAGTTGGAGCCCACTGTTGCACCCACTGGACCAATCACTCTCATTAGCCTTGGGAGAGATGCAAATCAAAAGAAAAACGAAGGACCACCTAACCCCACCATTAACAGCAAAGGCAAAAACAAAAAAGAGTGCAGTCTGGGGTATGGACAGATTGGACACCCTCATACACTGCTGGTACGACTGGAAAATGATGCAATTGGTGTGGAACACAGTGTGACATGTACTTAAAAATATGAAATGCTCCATGATCGAGCAACTCCAACAGACAAATGAGAAAAGGCAGAAGCGAATATAGGACCACACAGCTCATTACAGTGTTATTCACATTAGCAAAAGCAGGGAAACAGCAAGCACCCACCAATAAGTAGATGGATAAACAAATAGAATATCACACAATGCCCCCCCCACCAAAAAAAATCATGAGCCTCTTAAACATAGATGAACCTAAGAATATGCTAAGTGAAATGAGTATATCACAAAAGGGAAAATATTGTGTGAGGTCACTGTTATAAAAATAATGTAAAGTTTACACACTAAAAGCACAATTCTTGGTTCGTTGCCAGTAGGAGAAAAAAGGAGGTGAAACCACTAACTGGAATGCATGCACACGGTACGTTGAGTACTGAGAAAGGCATTATACAGAGAACAGCACAAAACCATCAAGGCGAAGGAAGCCACTGGGAGGGGCACGAGAGGTTAAGTACTACAATACGCCTTACTGCAAACACAGAAATAATACTGATCTACGACTGCATACATAGAAACACACAAGCTGAAGAGTGACGGGAAATCAAATGAGACTATACACACATAAAGGTTTGACAAGATGTTTCTACATATGTATTCATATGTGCTGCAAATACTTCCATGTATATCATAGAGTCTGAAGGAGGGCAATGCCATGAAAAGTTCTCAACCATAACCAAATATTTTGAAGGAATGAGTAGGGGGACCAAACGGCAGTTTTGCACAGGGATAAAATCTGGAAGGCACAGAGCTTTGGGAAGACAAAAAGACTCAGAGGAATTGGGAGGAGGGTAGTGACATTGTGGGAAGGCCATCAGCATCACAAAACAAAACATGCATGGCTCCTGAAGGAAAGCCACGTGATCTGCACACTTTCACCAGTATCACTTTCACCAGTATCACGATTAAAAAAAATAATAACTTTAATGGATATGTGAAAAGTTGGGACTTTGGAAAACTTGGTTAATGAAAATTGAGAAGACAAAAAATCCTCCTGTTTTCTTTTCCTATGGTTTGGAAGAAAAGGGAATCTAAGTTTATAAGGGAAATTAGAAAGCTTACAATGAGAACTTGAAAACAATGCCCTCACACTGGTGAAAAAACAAACTCTGGAGTGAGGTAACAAAGAAGTATGCAAATTCTGGCATTACCATTCTGGCATTCCTGACTGTGATCTTAGCAAGTCCGCTAACTCTCAAGGTCTGTTTTACATCCAGAATGGGGAACATTCCACTACTTATCATATAAATTGTCATGAGAATGAAATGCTAATAAAAATAAGTAAAAAATAAACAGTGATAAAAAAGAGCAAGAGAAAAAACAAGTATATTGAGAAATGGATGATATTAATATGGGCAAAGTTAACAAACCATTACGAACCAAAAATTTCTATGTTCTTAGTTTAAGTTTTTATCAATAAATCAGGATTTTTTAACCAGAATTTTATTAATTGCAATACCATAAACTATCATCTCTATCTTATTAAAACTAACAAAAATGATTTGAATTTGTAATATCTATTAACTCCAAAATTAAAAAAAACATGAAAAATTCTAACTTGCAGTTTGCATGTATGGTTGTTGTTGCTTGATTATCAATATTAGTTAAGTGAAAATATTTAATTCCCTGACCCTATCAGGTAGAACAAGTAGCATGGAGCCAGAGAGATCATATTATATTATTCTCTATACCTATAGTTCTCCACCTATGGGGGTCAAATGACCCTTTCACAGGGATCGTCTGATTCATAACAATAGCAAAATTATAGTTACGAAGAGTTAACGAAATTAATTTTATTGTTGGGGGGGGGGGTCACCACAACATGAGGAACTGTATTAAAGGGTCGCGGCATTAGGAAGGTTGAGAACCACTGCCCTATACAATCAGACAAAGTCAAACTTGAGAACTTACCTTTCTTCATCTTTGTCATACAGTTGGTAATAATCTCCACAGCCATTCCAAAAGGAGTTATCCACGACTTCTTGCCTTCCTGCTGTGGCTCCATTTATTGGTATTAGCTCATCGGGTTCTGGTTCTATTTGTATCATTCCACCAAAAGGTGGATCCAAGAACATACAGTCATGTTCTCCGTCATAATCTTCACATTTTATTAACAGGTCATCTGAGCCATTTTCCTCAACTTCCTCAACTTCCAGAGCCTCCTTCCACTTCTGGGCACTTCTTTGTTTAGCCTCATGTCTACTGAAATTGGCTTCTTTGTCCACTTGGCTTGAACTTACCAGTTTTCTAACTTTGGGCCTCACAACCTGCTCAGGGGATCTTTCCGGGTTGCTTTCCCTTTCACTAGTAATTTGTTCACTACAAATGTGCCCTGAAGCCCAGGCGGAATCTTCAGCTGTATTTTCTCTCTGCCTCTCCTGGCTAGTATCATTTTGTTGCTTCTTTCTAACAACTTTTTCAGAAGAGGAGCTCTGTAATTCCTGGTTACTTTGATGGACAACCTCAGCATCACCAGTACAACTTCTCACTAACGGTGCTGAATCTAACTCTTCAAACACTTCTTTGATTTCACAGTTGAGAGAGGGAACCGGTGATGAAACACCTGTGTATGCCTCCACTCTCCCATTTTCCAATTCAAACACTGTACCACTCAGTGCTTCCTGATCTCTACCACCTTCCACCTCTTCTGTAGAAAGTTGAAGACGGTCATTATCTTCTCCAGGTTTGGCACTTGGAACATAAGAGTCCGTATGAACCACTGCATTTCCATTTTGAACACCCATAGCATTGTAAGCTCCTGCAATATATTCTCCCTCACAGTGACTATGAAGATCTATACCGCTTCCTATGGTTCCCCTGTTTTGCTCGCTATGTCGTGCTGCAGCAAAGGAAGGGCTGCTCTCAACGCTTTGATTCAAAGTTGTACCACAAGCAGGGATTTCTGTGTCATTGTTTCTACATAAAGTTTCATTGGATAAAGAAGAATGAACTTGATCCAACGGACTGGAACCTTCACAGAGAACAAAAGAAAACACATTTGAAGGGCTTAGATTAGTTAAAATTGTATTTCCTCACCACCATTTAACAGAAATTTAAAACTATCGTTACCTACAGGCATCACTCATTTTACTGCACTTTACAGTGCTTTGCAGAAATTATATTTTTTACCCACTAAGGTTTGAGTAACTCTGTGCTACTTTCCAGCAGTATATAAGCTCACTTTATGTCTTTGTGTCACATTTTCTAACTCACAATATTTCAAACTTTTTCATGCTAATGTACACTGAAGAGATTATAATATAGTGCAAACATAACTTTTATATTTCATTAGAAACCACAGAATTCATATGACTCGCTTTATTTGTATTGTGTTCTGCAACCAATCCTGCAACAGTTCAGAGATATGCCTATAGTTGAAAATATCGATGAATTTCTCTGACATGTATATTTAGGTCCCCCAACTGGGTGAGCAGATTGGTTATTCTATGACTTCATATGCCATTTATATATATAGCCTTTTAATATCCTCTCCTTCACATTTCTTTTGCAAAAGATTTTCCATTTAAATCCTAAGACCTCAAACCGTCTGCAAAAGACAAGTAAGGCAGATGAGGTTGAAAAGTTGTCCAATGAGGGGCATTAAGTAGAATCACAGGGCAACAGTCTCCCCTATCAGTGATCTTCAAACTCAACTTCAAGTACTCTTGACTGAAATAACAATAGGTTAAATAGCAAAGAGAAATTGGACACTACTGTGCTAATGTTAGTTCCAAAGTTTACATCATATATATGGCAAAGGTTTTTTCTTTAACAAATGGCCTAAGCTAGTACAGTCACCCTTCTATATCAACATCTACAAATTGTACATTTACAGATTCAACTAAGAGCCGATAAGAAATATTGGGATGGGAGTCTAGCAATCCAGTGGTGAAAGCATCCCTCAAAGCTAAGTAGCCATATTCAAAATAAGTGATCTGGAAAATGAATTAGGAAGACAGAAGATGTCTTTGAATTACACTGTAGCAAAGAATATTGAATATACCACAGATTGCCAAAAGAACTTAAAACCTATCTTAGAAGAAGTTCAGGAGGATCAATCCACAGAAAATATCATATTTGGTAAAGGGTCAACAAAAAGAGATGAAGCTCTGCGTGAGAGAGGCGACACAGTGGGTTCAACAATGTGTTCAAACACAAGAGTGTGTGGTCGGGAAGGATTGAGCAGTGTTTTGCTATGCTGTGCCCAGGTTTGCTATGAGAACGTGCCCGATGGCACCTAACAAACAAGGGAAGATATGCCCAGGCTATAGGCAAACACTACGTCATTTGTAAGGTCTGAACAGCATTCTGCATTCAAGGCAGACCTTGGAACAAATCCCCAGAAGGACAACTGTATTTCAAATGGCAGTAAAAATAACAAACACTAAGTTTTCTCAGGAAAAAGGCATTTCAGCCCCAAATACACAATTATATCTGAAAAATACCTTTCAAACCACTAAATAACAAATATATTTTAATTGAATAAGCAGTATTTCATGTTTTTGTTACAAAATAAGCAACAATACATCAAAATAGCCAAACTACATTATTTAGAGGTAAAATTAAAACAAAACAAAAGCCATCTACATATAGTAAGTATAGAAAATATTTAGTTCCCATAAAAAATTTCTGTTGAATGATAAAGATTTATTCTTCCTGAAGGATATGATATAATCACTGCATGACAATATAGGTATATTTTAATGGCTGGCCATTTTTAATTTCTTCTATGTAAAATGCATAATATACTTAAATTTTTTTCTTTAATAAAATGTGATGTGAAAGATACTGCATCTATACTTATACACCCATAAAACCTACTTACAAAATCAAGTATTACAAGATGAATCCATTTATAATTGCTTTCTGTGCTATTATTAATAAATAATTAGGAATTTCCAGATCACTTATTTTGAATATGGCTACTTAGCTTTGAGGGATGCTTTCACCACTGGATTGCTAGACTCCCATCCCAATAAAAAATTTTATTATTATTAATAAAATAGTCCATAAGTCATTACATGTTACATACCTGAGGAATTTTCCTTTGGAATGTCATCTAGCTCCAGCACTTCATAGTCATCACCAGCCCGACCTAAACTTCTTTCGTGTCTGGTCATACATGGTTTAAAACTGACATATGCATGTCTTCTTCCATATCTCCTGCCTGTAATTGTCTGGTAACCTCCTGCTGGTTTGGGCCAAGCAGCCTTGTTGGATTCTTGATCCATTGCTGAAAAAAATAAATAATAAATGAGGTAAAGAAATAGCCTTTATTCTGATGATAAGTAGGGAAAACAATTGCTTCCATATAAGTGATTACTTACCAAATCATCTGTTGCTGCAGGTCAGTCATATTTTAAGTTATATAACATTATTCTTATTTACATACTTAAGAAGTAAACATGAGTTGCATACTACCCATATAAAATCTATCCTTTTAAGGTTTCATTCTTTAAAGTGAGAGGTTATATATATGGTATGTAATATGTATGCTAAATTATAAGGTCTGTTTACTTAATTATGCATTATATGCAAGGGGCTTTTAAAAATTCATAGAAATAAATTTAAAGATAAAGACATTTTTCCACCAACTTTTCAAATCCTCTCTTATCCTATGCAGAAACTAAACAAAAAAAATTTTTTTAATCATTTTAATTGGGGGTTCGTACAACTCTTATCACAATCCACACATCCATTCAATGTTGAATTGCTGAACATTTCAAACAAAATATTTTTGACATAGTATATGATATAGTCAATATTTGGAACTCAATATGTCTTGCTTTGCTGCCCTAGAATAATAAATGGTAGTTTCTAAATAAAAAGGAAAAGCAAGCATATATTACATGTTCAACATCAAATGTTATGCAATCTTACTTCTACATGATAGCTAATGTATCTTAAAGATTAAAAAAAAAAATGGGGCTGAGCCCCAGTGGTGTAGTGGTTGTGCGCAGGACCGCGGCCCACTGGGATGGAGGTTCAATTCCGGCTCCCAGGAGCAAAGGCTGGGCCTCCTACTCCCCCCCCCTGAGGGCAGTGATACCTAAAAAAATAAAAAAAAATTTAAAAAAAAGATTAAAAAAAATAAGGCTAAAGTTAAGTATTTAAATAACTTGTCCAGTAATGACTCTAAAACTCATAAATGTTCTTTGCACTTCTTCCTAAGGAGTAGTTTCCAAAGTGGAAAACACAGGGATGTGCAAAGAAAATTATTAGAACTTTTATTTATATTTATTTCAAATCAAGAAGTAGAAATTGGGGCTGAGCCCTAGTGGCATAGTGGTTGTGTGTGCGACTGCGGCCCATTGGGCTGGCGGTTCAAATCCAGCAGCAGCTCTCCAAGAGCAAGGCTGGGCTTCCTACTCCCACCAGAGGGCAGTGACGCACTCCCCATCCCCCCCCCAAAAAGGAAAGTAGAAATCAAGTTTTGTGACTTTCACTACATAAACCAAAACTGGTTACAAGTTGGATATGGTACTGAAGGTAGCAGGAAAAAAAAATTAAAACTCATCCATCAGACGACTTGACAAGAACATGTCACTCACCTGCTGGCTCTTTTTCAGTGTACAGTGACATAGATGGCACTTTTTGTGTACCCACTCCAATGGAATTATGGCTGCACCTTCGTTTTTACTCACACAATGGGTACGAAGCAGAAGGTGTCTACAAAGGAACAACAAATTAAGCAAAAATATTAATAGTAAAATGACAAAACTGAAATGACAAAACCAATACTACTTCTTTCTCTTCCTAGTACAAATTACTTGCTCGCCCTATCATAGCTTTGGAAAATACAATCTGATTGACAAGTCAATTTTTAAAACTCGAAATTACTATTAAAAATGACTGCTTGAAATACAGATTTACAGAACCTCGGTGTAAATACATAAATAACCTTCCTGGCTGTGATAGCATCATACATGTAACTTAATAATAGATGTACTGGGGAAAATGCTGAGTGGAGTACATAAGCAAACTGGGAGTCCACCGGACTGTTTTCTTTGTCCATGGCGTATTATAGCTCCCTTAGCCCAGGCATTGTTAAAAATAGAAGCTAACCCTATAAAAGCAAACTTCATTTTTAAAATGTGTAATAGCTCACCACAGTCAATGTGAATAGATAATGATGTGTTCATATAGTCAAGGAGCCATTCCGATAATTTAATCTATTCTACATCAGAAAAAAATAATTTTCCATGTAGAAAATACAAACTGATCTATTCTGAAATTAATCCTTTTTCAAAAAGAATTTGCAACCTCTATTGTTGAAAATGTGTTACGTTTTTCTAATTTTTTGACATTAATAGCTCTGTTGGTGCTCGAGGGCAGTGGTCGGCAAACTGCAGCTAGTGAGCCATATGCGGCTCTGTGAGTGTGAACGTGCGGCTCTGAAGTACCACTGCAAACATCGGAGGCTATTATTTCAGATCACGGTGATTTCATTTGTTTGGAAAAACCTATGTAAGGCTCTTGAGTGATTTTAAAGTTGTTAGGAGGGATAGGATTGGCTCTTTGGTCTCAAGAGTTTGCCGACCTCTGCTCCAGGGTAAGCAGTGGATTGCAAAACACAAGGTCAGTACTTCAAAACCCCCAACAGTTACAAGAGTGAAAGATGAGGCTATCTGCTTTCATAAAGATTTATAGACCCAGGGCTGAGCCCCGGTGGCATAGAGGTTGTGCGTGAGACTGCAGCCCTCTGGGATGGAAGTTCAATTCCAGCTCACAGGAGCAAAGGCTGGGCCTCCTACTCCCACCACCATTAGGGCAGTGATGCCTAATTAAAAAAAAAAAAAAAGATTTATAGAACCAGAAACCTTATATAGGCTATAATTAGAATTGAGATGATAGCAGTGAGTGTGGGTGTTTCTTTTTCTTGTTGGTGGTGTTTACATATACAGGCAGTCTCTGGGTTATGAACAAGATCTGTTGCTGTGTGTGCCTTTCAAGTCTAATTGCAGGTAAATTCAAACAGGTGCATGGTTCTTCTTTAGTCTTACTTTAGTGCAAGAGGCTCAGACACTTCAGTGATTTAAAGTAGCACCTGCAACAAATGCTGGTAACTATGAAAGCTTTGACTCAAAAACAGTAGGCTGTTTGGTTTTAGGGATTGGTTTAATGGATTCAACACAAGGACGAGTTCATGTAATGTTAAAGGGCAAATCAAATAGATGCTCCTAATTTGGGAACTGCATGTATTTTTCCATTGTTAACTGTTTACCACTAACTCAAATTTATTATAAAATGATAGTATGGCAAATGAGATTAACTATATCTGTGTGCTGTTTGACCACGGGTAATTCTATCCAGTCTATTCTTGTAACTTGAGGGAGCTGTGTCATTTAAAGTATCCATAAACACTTAATTGATGGCTGCTCAATTATTCCAAGCCCAAACCCTCTGCTCTCATATGGATTCCAAGTTGGAGCAATGCTGAAGGAGTGTAAAACTGCCCCATACATTTCCAAGGTCGAAAATCTTTATGGAGCTGCAGCTCTCCTCCTCGGAGTACCTGGTGGGATCAATCTTTCAATTAGGGGCTGAGTACTAAACCACTGGGCCGCATGGCTCCCCCACTGAACCACTGCTTTAGGAAAGATTCATAGTTTCCTTGGGGCCTCTAGATACAACATGTTAGTTAATCAATCTATATGTTACACTTGTTTATGCATGTTTCTGCTTAAATACACTGTCACTTATCCACATTGTCATTTATCCAAATTTTGTAGCAGGATCAAGTGGGGAAGAAGATTTTTGCCTTCATGGCCATAGGAAAGAAGCAGCAGGAAGCAATGAGAATGGGAAGAACTAGAATGAGATTTGTAGAGAAATTCTTGAGTTTTGTTTTGGATACATTAAGTTTGAATTATCTGTTTGGCATTGAAGAGAAAATGTTAAATATTAATCTGGAGTTAAGTGGAAAACTCTTGAGTTGATAGCAAAAACTTGGAAGTTATCAGGGTATAGATGATATTCAAAATGAAATGGGAAGAAGTTTAAAGATGGAATTGACATGATTCAACATTAAGAGGCTAAGAAGAAGAGAAGCAGTGCTAAAACCAACTGGCAGTTAAGCCAGTGAGGGGTGGGTAAAAAGTGCAAAGCACGGATTCTATGTGAAGAAAGTGTTCTGGATAGAGCAATTAATCCACTGTGTCAAATGTTACTATAGAGTAAAGTTCCCTGAGAACATATTAAGTGACAACAGGACTTGGTAACATAGAGGACACTAAGGAACTTGACAAAGTTTGTAATACTATTTCTAATATTCAGTACTTTCTCATTCTCTACTACTTTTACAATTTTGAGTAATGTTTCTTGTCTTATGGGTAAAAGGTAGTTTAATCTTTCTGTAAATGCTAGTTATCTCTATTTTTTCTGGAGTTGGTTATATTAATATGTCTATGATGCTACAGACTGGGGAAGTTATTGAACAGTACCATCAACATCACATGCAAGTAAAATTTTGCTGAAGATAATTTAAAAACAGTTACAGCAATACATTGACAGGAAAGTGCCAGAATTCAAGAGAGGATATGGAACCAAGGGGAGAATGACATGTGCTGATGTCAGATGGCCCTTGATAACTCAAAGACATTTGACTACATGGATACTTACTAAGCAGGAAAGGTATGTGTCAGGGTTGTATACTTTCACTACACTTATTCAACCTGTATGCTAAGCAAATAATCCAAGAAGCTAGACTATATAAAGAATGCAGCATCAAGATTGGCAGAAGGCTCATCAATAACTTGTGATATGCAAATAATACTTGATCTGTAGGAAGTGATGAGGACTTGAAGCACTTATTGATGAATTACAACCAATTGTAATGGATTACAAGCAATCATGAAAAATAGAGAAAGGATTTCACCTTCCTTGGATCCATGATCAACAAAGTGGAAGTAGCAGTCAAGAAATTAAGCAATGTATTTGCACTCTGCCAAACTATTGTAAAAGACCTCTTTGCTACAATGACTACAATTATTTTAACAAGTATTTTAACAAGAATTTGCCTGATTCAGTGATTTTCCATTGCCTCACAGACATGTGAGAATTGGACAATGAATTTAAGTAGACCAAAAAACTGATGCCTTTGAACTATGGTGTGGCTAAGTTTATTGTACATACTGTTGACTGACAGAAACAGGAACATATATTTACACTGGGAGGAAGCACAGCCAGAATTAGAAGTGAGGGTAGTGAGACTTTGTCTCAAGTGCTTTAGCCACGTATCAGGAGGGATTACTTCCTGGGGAAGGACACCATGCTTGGTAAAGGAGAAGGGCAGCACAAAAAGGAAGGCCCTCGTAGGAATGGGTTGGCAGTGGCTGCAACATTGGCTGGAATAGCAACAACAGTGGAAGTGGGGCAAGACTAAGCAATGTTTCACTCTGTTGTGGCAGAGTGGTCATGTGTTAGGCTGCTAACCAACAGGTCAGCAGTTCGAAATTATCAGCCCCTCTGTGAGAAAAAGATGAGGTTTTCCACATCTACGAAGTTACAGTCTTGGGAACCCATAGGGGTAGTACCACCATCTGATAGGGTCATTATGAGTCAGCATCAACTTGACGGTATTTAGTTGTGGTTTTCATTTTTTTTGCTCTGTGTTTTTGGTTGCTCACAAACTAGCAATGAGTCAGAACCAACTTGACAGCAACTAACAACTACAGGAGGCCTGGTGGTGCCGTGGTTACAAACTGAGCTGCTAACTACAAGAGCAGCTGTTCAAAACCACCAGCAATTCCATAGGAGAAAAGGGAGGCTTTCTAAACCCGTGAATAGTTCCAGTCTTGGAAACTCACAGGGCCATTTCTACCCTGCCCTTTAAGGTCACTATGAGTCAGTATCAATTAGAAGGCAGTAAGCTCCTTTTGTCTTTTTATTTTTAACAATTACTACAACAATTAGTTTATTTTAACAAGTATTTTAACAACTACTACACTACTGTTTCATTTCTATTTCTTAAGTATTAAAGAAAAAGCAGAACAAGTAAAGAGACAGTGATACATAATAGTGAATATACAATAGAATTATGGTCAAGATAAAAATGATTAACTCACCATTCCCAAATTTGTATCTAAAGAAAATTGAAAATAGTCTAGTTTTTAAACTCTAGTTTTCTCTAACATGGCACTGTTTTCACTAAATTAGTCTCTTGCTCCTTATAATACTCACCTAATAAATATGGCTCTTCTCTACTTGTAAGAATTAATCATTTTATATGCCTTTAATTAGCTATTATAATGCATAAAGTAATTTTATTGATATGTCTCTAAGAATTAAAAGAGTGAATCGGGGAATTAGTAATTCTACATCTTCCAATGAGTAACACAGAAGTCATTGCTGTATCACATTCACTGGCTCATTATGCCAGCCGCTCTGGAGAGACAACAAAGACAACCTTCAATGAAACACAGAGATAACCCACTGTAGACTGTGAACATAAGGACAGAGGTCTTGCTTTATTTTTATTTGAATGTATTATATCTAGTACGTCACCTAGTACAATGTATATTAAAATGGTTAGTGAATAAGCGAAAATTATGTTCTGCTTACCCTGATGAAAATATGTTAATGATCAGAAAAGTGTTGGCTATACCATTTGGAGATTTTTTTCCACCAAGAGCATACCCACTTAAACAACAGCACTCATATAACAGGCGGAAATGGCAATGTTAAAAAACGTCTGGCATAATAGCTCCATGTATATACTATACACGCATGACCCTTCACACTCACGGAATAGCCTGAAAATGCTCCCTTTGATCATATTTGTATAATAACAGAATCAACCATGTTAAGAAGTCACAGATCGAGTTCAGCAGACTTGATTGAGTAATCAGAAAATAAACAAAATGTAACTGGTGAGTTTGTCTGGGGCAGTTTACAGCCAGGCCTGACAGCCATGTTGTTCCTTGTAGGCGGTCTGCAGGCAGGCTCCTTGTGCCAGAGATGGACAGAAGGCTAGGCGGAGGGCTCCAGCAGCCCCACCAGTGGGTGGGGATCACTGCCCACCCACTGCTCAGATCCCACAGGAGCCCCTTGTGAATTTGCACAGGAGGCTGCAGATGGGGGCATGCATGGTCCCAGCTCTGTCCCAGGTGGCCAGTCGAACACTTTTGGTCCAAGCAAAGGATGCACAACCCCTCTAGACCTACAGCTCTTATATTCATCTGATGGCACCCACTCAGGTGGGAGGCTACAACAGCAGAAGTGCACTGCTGGCTAGCTGGGCCATCGGGCAGAATATATGCAGTAGCAGCATGTCAGCCTCCTCCACCTGAGTGGCCTCTCCAGGGCAGGTTGTACAGACTCATGCCCTCCAAGGCTGGGGCCTCAAGCCCTGGCAAAGGCTATCTGGGAGGGGGGAAAGCACGCCCTGTACTAGGAAAAGCGGTTTACAGAACAAGGATGGAATCCATAAATCCTGCTAAGAGAAGAGCTGCTTTCGGAACTCAGGGTAAGTAGGTAGACTATACTGTTGTGAACCAGACTTCCACATCATTAGGTACCAAGATGAAGACTTAACAGCAAATCTATTAGGCAGAAAAAACAAAGAAACAATGAAATTTAAGTTTAACTGGTATGCCACACTTATGAAAATAATATATAGGAGTTGTGTGCAGTAAGCAAAACAAAAAACACCCAAAAAACCCCTCAGAAGATACCCATGCTATGTGTGTGAAAATAGGGTACCTGAATTTCAACTTCAATGCTGATACTTAGGTACCACCTAACTGCTCTTTGTAATAGTCATGTCTTGTAAAATGAGAATAAAGAACTAATTCCGAGAGTTAAGTGAGATGAAGTATGCAATAGCACACTGTTACTCAACAAATGAAAGCTAACTGCAGCTAAAATAATTAAGAAAAACTGAAATGCCAATGAACGCGTAAGACTGAATAGGCACTTGTACACTTGATTAAATCCAAGACACACTGAGCTTGGTACTTGCTTTTCCTGCATCCTGAGCTGCCTTCAGTATGACCTTACTTCAAATCTGCTGAGTCATCAACTAATAATGTAGCTTGTCTAATATTTTTAATAATATTTGTGATTTTTACTTTGTAGCCCATCCAATTCAGTATTACCAACATATTCTATTTGAATGTTTTAAAAATATGTTCACAAAGACTTTTATA
This sequence comes from Nesogale talazaci, assembly GCA_004026705.1. NCBI lineage: Eukaryota > Metazoa > Chordata > Mammalia > Afrosoricida > Tenrecidae > Nesogale > Nesogale talazaci. Next base: position 16,616 of record PVJH01018832.1, read on the forward strand.
TCTCTCCCTTCAGAAGATGAAGGCAAAATGTTCTCCCATTAAATGTGAACTGTACTTGGTGACTTTCTTCTTATGAAGAGAATAGGAGAGAAGAGATGGCGTGTGGTGTACAAGGTTAGGACCCAAAGGTATTGTGCCTTCTTCCTTGCTCTCTCAGCTCGCTTTCTCTCTCTCTCTCTCTCTTTCTCTCTCTCTCTCTCTCTCTCTCTCTCCTCCCTCTCTCTCAGAAACTAACTGCCACAGGATGAGATATCACTCAATGCAGTTCCATGGAAAGAACCAAGTGGTGAGAAATTGAAGCCTCCTGCCACAACAAGCCAAGGCCTTCTGGCAACAGCAATGAAAATGTATCATCTAGCAAGCCCGTCCACGGTCTATCAAACCCCAACTAGCTATAATCTTGATTGCAATCTCTGTAAGACCACTCAGCCTGCTGCCCCTGAATTCCTGGTGCACAGAAACTGAAATAATACATATATACCAAATCACTAAGCTTTGAAGTAATTTAATACACTTAAATGGATAACATACAAAATAATTTATATGTACTTAGATATAAAATTCTCTTCTATTTCTACCTGTTTCAGATCAAAGATTTTCTAATACTGTTGTCCCAAATTACACTTTATCTCCTCCTTTGAATAGATCTACTTATTTTCTTGACAAGATGGAGTGACAGAGAAGCTGCAACAATGAGCTCATAAATAATGACTAAAAAAATGGTGCAGGATCAGGCAGTGTTGCCTTCTGTTGTATACGAGGTCACTATGAGTCAAAACCAATTCAATGACAACTAATAACGACACCTTATTTTGAACGTGACTTATTAGACATTGGGTTGGCAGTATGGAAAATCATTATACAGACTTTTTGCTTGTTGGCAATGAGGGAATTACCAGTCAGTAGTTCCTGTCTGCTTATCACCAGTATCTACTAATCACAATAATACTGGCTGGATCAAAACTACTACATTTTGAATTTGATTATAACTAAGTCAAATGCTACTTTATACACAGGATGGGTGGCAGAAATCAGTTGCGTTTACACAGTTAAGACTTTCAATTGATAATCTTTTGATCCATCCTGTGACTCCTTTTGGCCCATCTGCTGAAAATCAGAAATAACTCACTTTTGAAATGTCTTTTCTACATAAAAATTTTAAATGAGGAATACGTATAATTCAATTAATCTATTTGAAGGGGAAAGCCATGACGTACCTTCCAAGCCCATTGCAATACTGACTTTATAGTTTCAGAGGCTTAATAAAGATCTATAGGCCTCCAAACTCCCTAAAAACTTTTCTTAAATTTTCTTTTAAAATAAGTTATCTAGCCTATTAATACTCTAGCTTACACTTCTTTTAGTAATTTCATAAACTCAAAACTTAAAATTGTTTCACCTATTACAAAATCTCCCTGCCATCAAGTTGGCTCCACCCCGCAGCAATCTTAGAAAGGATTTCTAGGACCTTAAGTCTGTCTGGGAGCAGACTACTTCATGTTTTTCTGAAGGAGCAGCTGGGTACACATGAACTGGCAACCCTGCAGGCTGATCTACAGCACTCCAGGGTTCTGCTCATCGACCCTGTAAGTTACCCAATCAGCACAATGTTTTGACAACAAGAGAGCGCATGGTAAACCATGACAGCGCTACTGGAAAGCTGGTGCTGCTTGTAGAACCGACTGGAGTGTAGTTTAGCTTACTAACGTTATCTCATCTATTTCAGGTGCAAAGTAAAGTACTTAAAGAGTAGAAAGTAACTAAGTATGTACTAAATCACTTCTGACATTTGTATACTTTAAAAATCTACCTCTAGATTTGCTATTTACAACAAGCACATTTAATTGATTATCTATAAAGGAGACTGTAAAGTAGTCTGCTAATCTTGTTTTCTAACCTGTAGGTCTACAATATCTAAGAACTGAGATGATAATTTTATATATCAATAAGCAGCAGCAGTATATATTTCTAAAGTGAACTGCAACAAAGCAAATAATCCACTATCAACTACTAGATTCACAAGCCTCAGAAAGCTACACAAGAAAAAGAACAGTTAAAGAAGTAAACCTCTTAGCACTTCTGAAAGAACTGGGCTTGTTACCACTAGCAACATATGGGACTATTCTGAAAGGAGGTTAAGCATGCCTAAATATTACTCTTCTCTAACACCTTCCTTTTTGGGGTACACTATAGTGAAGCAGAATAAAACTTAAAATGTGCAATATAAAATAAAAATTACATGAAAAGGCAAAACTCTGATATAAAGTGTATGTAATCAAAAATGGACCTTTAGACCATACAAAAAAATCCCATACTGCATTTGGAATTTATTATGATAAAGCGGGTTTCATTAAATGTTCATCAGTTTTATGCTATTTAAAACTGTTACAAACTAACAGCAACAACAAACATAAGGAAACAAGAAAGAGATACAAATCTCAGAGGAAAGAGCAAAAAGAGTTTATATCTAAGACATTAGACAAATAAAGAGCTTTTTCTACGCTTTACAGGAAGTGTAATTTGGTAAGTGTGAGGGATCCTAAGAGGGAATAAAAGACAAATTGAGAAAAAAGAATAAAATATCAATTAGAAAATAAAATGAAGATCCCTTCAATTTACCATTTATTCAGTTAAGAAAATCCTCAATCTAGCATAAAAAAGGTCTCTGACTCCTCACCTCTTGGAGCTACAAGGCTGAAATCAGCTCAGAAAGAACAGACGTGGAGATTCTTTTCATGATATTGGTCAGGAAAAGAAAGCATAAGGTTTCAATAGAAAAAATAAAAAGGAAAATTCAATGTTCTACATACCAAAATATGTAATCTTGATAAAACTGCTGGATAAGCATTGAACTGCTACCCAAAAGGTTGGTAGTTCAAATCCACCAGCAACTCCATTGGAGAAACTGGGGCTTTCCCCACAAACGAGTTAAAGTCTCAGAAACCCTATAAAGGGTTGTTATGAGTTGAAATCAACCAGATGCCAGTAGGGTTAGAGTTTAGTTTCATAACAACTCACAGTAAATTTCATGCGATGACAGGAATCACAGAATATGCTTATTACTAATTCAGTAAACATGGTAGCTTACTTTGGAAAGACTGGCAAACATTCAGGATGGTGAATGGCAGTGGAAGTGAAAATTCACTTCTTTAGGAACTGAAGTGGAGTTTAACTAAGGAATCTAAAAGGTCAAAGAAGTTTACGATGTGGGGCTGAGCCCCAGTGGCATAGTGGTTAAGTGTGGGACTGCAGCCCACTGAGTTGGCAGTTCAAATCCAGCAACAGCTGTCCAGGAGCAAGGCTGGGCCTCCCACTTCCACCAGGGCAGTGATGACTGACTGACACACACACACACACACACACACACACACACACCTTAACTAAAAGTTTACGATGTTTGGAAATCACAAAATTCCGCAGTCACAGAATATATTAAAAAAAAAACAAAAACATGATTTAAAAATAGCTCCGCCATGCATCATCAGGAAACTAGATATTCCTTTTGTTGGTTCTAGCATACCAGTGGCTATAACATGTATTTATTTATTTAGCCTTTTCTTTTCTTTTTTTGTGGCATCACTGCCCTGGTGGGAGTAGGAAGCCCAGCCTTGCTCCTGGAGCTGCTGCTTGGATTTGAAACATCAACCCTGTGGGCCACAGCCCCGCACACAACCACTACACCACCAGGGCTTAGTCTTTTCTTTTGTAATCGTTTTACTGGGGGCTCATACAACTCTTATCACAATCAATGGACACATTTATTGTATGCAAAGCACATTTATACATTTGTGGCCATCATAATTCTCAAAACATTTTCTTTCTACTTAAATCCTTGGTATTAGCTCCTCATATTCCCCTTCCTCCCTGGTTCCCCCTTCCTCATGAACTCTTATAATTTATAAACTATTATTTTGGGCTGAGCCCCAGTGGCGTAGTGGTTGTGCACGGGACTGCGGCCCACTGGGACAGAGGTTCAATTCCAGCAGTGGGGCTGGGCCTCCTACTCCCACCACTGGAGAGCAGTGATGCCCCCCCCCCAAAAAATAAAATAAATAACTATTTTGTCATATTGTACACTATCCGATATCTCCCTTTAATTATAAATGCTAATTTGGAACGAGCCAGATCAGAATATTAGTATTAAAAAATCTACATTATAACTAACAAATATAAATACAGAAAACACACACACTTTGTTTTTTTTGGGAGGGCACTACTGCCCTCTGGTGGTGGGAGTAGGAGGCCCAGTCTTTGCTCCTGTGGAGCTGCTGCTGGAATTGAACCTCCATCCCAGTAGGCCACAGTCCTGCCCACAACCACTACACCACTGGGGCTCAGCTCCAAAACACACTTTCTTTTGGTCAGTGTACCCACAAATTTTGTTCTTTTATTGTCAACTCATCTGTGACTTTGCATTAAAATTGTTTTTCTTAAACACAACATATATTTTACTCATTATAAAAAGTTCCACAACCATTATCTTTTCATTAAAGTGCTTAGGCGATTTACATTTATTTAAATTATCAAAGAGTTCAGCTTAAGTCTATCAATACTTTCACTTTTCTCATCCTTTTTCTTGGTTAGCTTTTTATTTACCTTTTTGTACCATTCTCTGCCAGAAGAAAGATGCTGCTGTCTGGTCATGGAAAGAATTAACAATGAGCAACTACCATCAAGTAAATTCGGACTCATATTGACCTGAGAGGGCAGTTAGAACCACCTTACGTCTTTACTAAAAGAACATAAAATCTCATCCTTCTCCTATGAAGTGGCTTGGGGGCTATGACTACAGAAACAGGGCTTTAGGACTCCTCTGTAAAGTTCTACGCTCTCCCACAGAGATGTACTCTTAGTGGCTCCCTGAAGATTACAAAATGCCTCCTTATTTGTTGGATACTATTTCCAATAGGCTACTGATACTTTTATGTCTTTAGAGTGTTTTCTTCTGACAGGTGAATTACTCTAATCCTGTGCCAGTCTGGTATAAATCTGCTAGCGCAAATCCATTTCAGTATGACCTTTTCTGAAGGTGTGATCATTGCTCCTACTATCCATCTAAAATTAGTTCTATTACAGCAGTCAGTGTGAGATTTGAAAATTATTAACAATCTACAATTTATCAAGGGGCCACGAGAGTAGGGGGGAGACGAAGGAGAGGAGCTGGTCTCATGGGTTCAATGGAAAGTAAATGTCTAGAAAAGAATGATGGAATATATGTACGAATGTATCAGATACAATTGATGTATAGTTTATAACAAGAGTTGTAAGAGCCCCCAATAAAATGATTTCTTTTAAAAGAGAGAGAGAGCAGGAAGGTTTATTAACAACCTGAAATAGGTAGAGGAACATGCAGATGAAACAACCCCACTTGCTAAAAGTGAAAAAGACTTTAAGCACTTGCTGGTGAAGATCAAGAATTGCAGCCTTCAGGACAGATTACAACTCAATAGAGAATACACAGATCTTCACAGTTGTAACCAGTAAGTAACACCATGATAAATGGAGCCAATATTGAAGTTGTCAAGGATTTCATCTTGCTTGGATCCATAATCAATGCTCATGAAAGCAGCAGTCAAAAATCAGAGGATACAATGCATGGGTAATCTGTTGTACAAGACCATTTTGAAAGTGTTGAAAAGCAAGAATGTTACTTTGAGGACTAGGATATGCCTAACCTAAGTCATGGTATTTTCTATTGCTTCATGTACATGTGAAAGCTGGACCTGAATAAGGAGGGCAGAAGAATTTGAATTATGGTGCTGTCAAATGATACTGAAAGTACGATGGATTGCTAACAGAACAAATGTCTTTCTCGCAGAAGACATACAAACAGCATTCTACTTAGAGTCAAAGATAGCAAGACCGCATTTCATGTACATCGAACATTCTGTCAGTAGACACCAGTCCCTGGTGAAGGACAGACATCATGCCTGGCAGAGAGGCAACAGAGAAAAGTAAAGTCTTGGCCGTATTTTATTCTCTTGCAGGTAAGGCCACTAGAATCAGCCTACTTGGTGGCACCTAACAACAAAACAAGGACAGAACTCCATTTATTTCCCTGCTTTTTTTGTTTTCACATTGTTCACTTCATAAAACCCAAAGCCTCAAACTCATTGCTAAGAATCATTCCTGAGTCATAACAAGCATATAAGACAAGATAGAACTGTATGTTCCCCAGACTATAACTTTTTTACTTGCAGTATAAATAGTTCCTTTCTCATTCATAGCATTCAATCAGTCATGACTGCTTTCTACAACCAAAACTTTTATATGTATTGGCATGTGTTGGGGGGTGGGGGGAGATACACAGACACAGAAGAATGTTTAAGGAAGTATTGTTCATAATAATAGTCCAAACTGAAAATAATCTGAATGTCAAGTACCTGTATAATGGGTGAATATGGAATATTTATAGATGGTATAACACACCGCAACAAAATTAACTTTTACTAACATTCACTACAAATGAATCTCAGTGTGAAGTGAAAATACAAAAAAGAAAAAGTTCAAGCTGTGTTTGATTTTTATAAATTTAAACAAGTAAAACTATAATCTATTATAATCATATAAAAAAGAGCAACTGCCTTTAGAAAGGAAATAATGTTCAAAGGTAGGAAAAGGGTGTGTGCCAGGGTGAAACAACGAAGAGCGTGCAACAGAGCAGCAAGGGGAGCAAAGAAATGAAGTACCTAGGGAAGACAAAAAGTAGACTTTGGAACCAGAGTGTGGCATCCCATCAGAAAAGACTGGATAACACTCCTAAAAGTCAACAAACAGACCTGGAACTATTTATAGGTTTTTCTCTTTTTGTTGTTGTTGGGTATTATTGTTTTCGTTTGTTGTTTGGTTTTGCTCTGTCTTGTTTTTGTGATTATTGTCTCTGCATGTCTAAGATTGGCTAGATAAACAACCCAGAGAAGAAAATAATGGGACTGACAATTCCAGGAGAGGGGGAAGCAGGAGAAAAGAAGTGGATGTTAACAACTCAGGGACTAGGGAACAACAAGTGATCTAAAATCGGTGATGAGGAGAACATAGGATGCCTGGTACGGCATGATCAAGGGGCAATGTAACAGTAAAATTCCTGAAACTTGAATTAAGGCCAAACATAATAGTGGGACAAGAGGAAAGTAAAAGGAAATAGAAGAAAGAAATAGGAGGCAAAGAACATTTATAGAGGTCTAAATATAGGCATGTTCATATGCAAAAATATTTACATAAAACAAAAGGAAAAAAGATCTATGCCCAGATATTTATGTTAAGTATTAAGGCAGCAGATGAACATTCGGCCTCCACTCAAGTATTCCCTCAATGCAAAAACGCTTTATAACCTGGCACTCCATGATGCTCAGCTTTCCGCCATGACTGCTGAAGACAAAATGAGTGCTTAAGCAAATGTGGTGAAGAAAATTGATGGTGCCCAACTATCAAAAGATATACTGTCTGGAGTCTTCAAAGTTTAAAGGTAAGCAGGAAGCCATCTAAATGAGAAGTCACAAAGCCCACATGGAAGAAGCACACCAGCCTGTGTGATCACGAGGTGTCCATGGGATCAGGTATCAAAGACCCAAAACAAAAAATCACATCAATGTGAATAAGAAGGAGTGCAGAGTGAAGACCCAAAGCCCATCTTTAGGCAACTGGACATCTCTTTATAGAAGGGTTACAAGGAAGAGATGAGCCAGTCAGGGTGCAGTACAGCACTGGTTAAACATACAACTTTCCTCTAGTTCTTTAATGTTTCCTCTCCACACCAATTATGACCCCAATTCTACCTTAAAAATCCGGCTATATACCAGAGCATGCACAAGGGAAACACAGGGAATCCAGGACCCTCAGGACCAAATTGATAGTAACCATACCAGGAGCGGAAGGGGAAAGTGGGGGTGGGTGGAGAGAAAGGGGGTAACACTCACAATGATCTACATACAACTCCCACCCAGGGGGACGGGCAACAGAAAAATGGGTAAAGGGAGACACTGTTAAGTATAAGATATGAAACAATAATTATTTATAAAATATCAAGGGTTCATGAGGGAGGGCCAGGGAGGGAGGGGAAAAATGAGGAGCTGGTACCAAAGACTCAAGGAAAAAGTACAAATGTGCTTGACATGATGGATGTATGGCTTGTGATAAGAGCTGTACAAGCCCACATAAAATGATTATTTACAAAGAATGAGGGTATTTGGCAATGTTCTAGGTCTTGATTTGGTTGATATTGATACTATATTCAATCTGTGATCATTTTATTAGATTCCATAACTATAACTTATATTTATATATGTACATTCCAATAAAGAAAATAACTCCAAGTGTTAAAAGTGGTATTTCCATCAGCAGTTCATTAGTGTCTTTCAGTTCTTCCAATTTTTTTGGTCTTTCAAATTTTCTTTTATATACTTAAATTTCATTTATAATCACTCCTCCCCTTCTTCTTTTTAATATCCTTTTAACATCACTAAGAGCCCTGATGGCACACTTGTTGAACACTTAAGTGCTAACTAAAAGGTCAGCAGTTTAAACCCACCAGTCCTCTAATGTGGCAGTCTACTTCAATAAAGATCTTTCTACTCTGTCCTACAGAGTCGCTATAGGCTGGCTACAGGTTAGCTGTTGATTGCATTGCAGGTCATTTAAAACTAGGTCCCCTAGAGTAAGGTACTGTTGAGTTAGGCAGTTTTAAGAACAGGAGATACAATGAATAATTACACTAAAATAGAAGGCACAGTGAGAAATGATCATGAACTAAAACATACTGTCATTTCCTGATAACTGAGGCAACTATTAAAAAATAAGGAATATACACACAGGACAAGATACTAGAACTATTTAACGTCTCAATTCCTATTCCCAACAATATGACAGACACGCTGGTCTAACGAATCCTTCCAATTTTTACTATTAAAAAAAAAAGACTTAGTTCTAGGTTGGAGGTAGGAATGGATGGAGGAGAAGGAGAGAATCAAGTAATATGCACAAACTCCTATTCATATGTGTGGCTGATCTCATACTATCTATCTGCGTAAGACCCCAAACCATAAACTGAGACTACTGCTTGTTCTCAGGGCAAAGTGACAGAATTAATCCTAATTACTCATTGTTACAACTCACACTTTCAGAATTCCCATACATAAAAATTTTAAAACCATGAGCACACAATTAAGTAATAAAATATATAAGGAATAAAGTTGACAGAATAAGTAGCAAAAAGAAAATGCCTATAAAGACTTCATTCATATACCATTATTAGATATCAGATTTTTCTTTATCATGTTAAGATATACAAACTGATAATATGACTAACAAAGAGGAGAATAAAAAAATGACCAAGTAGATCTTAAAGACCAAATAGAACATCTGTGCGTGCTATGTGCAATTTATACCGAAATTCAACAGACGAGTAAAACAGTACATTAGACACAGCTGAAAAAGGTATTAGCATGACAGTTGTGGTATTTATAATCCAGGATATAAGACAGAAAAACGAAACATGAAAAAGTAGTTACAAGATACAGAGGATAAAATGACAAAGTAGAACGCATTTCCAAATAACATTCTAATAAAGAAAAAGAGAATAAAGAAGGTGATAAGATTAATTTCAATAGTTTAAAATGCAATGGCCAAAAAATGGATCACTAGGGTTGCAAGAAATATATTTGTATAGTTAGAAAGCCAAAGACTGTCAAACAGGACAAATAAAAATTAGATTCCCATTGCTGTGCTATGGTAAAAATGGCACAACACCAAGGTCAAACAGAAGAGCTTAATAGTAGCTAGAGAAAATATAAAGCTGAAGACAGACTACTCAAGAGACAAACATGTAGGTAAAAATAGATAGGGATAAAGATAACCCAGACCAATATTGTGATTAATTATGACTCATAGTGTACCTATGGACAGAGGAGTACTGCCCCAACAGAGTTTGCAGACACAGTCTGCACAGATCACACAGTCACATCTTTCCCCCCTAAAGCAGCTAGTAGGTGAGCACTCAGGGACTTTTAACCATGGGGTCACCAGGACTCCTGAGGAATAGATAGGAAGTGGCCAAAGTCCTGCTTAACACCATCATTTAAAAAGTAACATTAGAAATATACCACTGTAAGAGTTCAACTTCTATGTAGCACGCAGAAAGCTGAGCTGTCAGTCTCAGTTTAACAAGAAAATGCCAGATAAATGACAAAATCATAACTTCTCTGGAAACGATCACATTTCTAAGGACAGCCGGGCAAACAAGGCTGCAATTTAAGAAAAGACAGGTCTTTTCAGGCAGAGAAGCGACATGAACATGACTCACAAGACAGCATGGGAGGAGTTACCACAGGGGAGGGGTAGCATATATGGAATGAAAATCAGCTAACTTGTATTTTAAAATTGCTCAAGACAGCATGGGTTAGGATAACAGTAAATAACTTCTTATGGATACTTCTACTAGAGATCTCTACCAGGTGCTAAAAACAAATACTGGAGATAGGCTGGGAGACCAATTAGAATGTCCCTCATTGGTACACATCTGGAAGTGACCATCAATGAGAGAAAAGGCTATGATTATGCCCTTTAATGCACAAAATACAGCAAACATTGTCCTCTGTGGCTAAAGGATGGCCTTGGGGGGGGGGGCGGGGAAGAGCCTCTATCACTAGAGAAGAGGGTAGAATCGAGGGTCCTGGTCCATGCTCTTATACTAAATGGAAGAACATCTTTCCTGCACAATACCTCTATGGAGGGGAAAGACGGGGGAGGGTAGGTGTGAGTTGGAGGGGGCAGGCTAAGAAGCATCTAGAAATAAGCAAGAACAACCTAAGGCTGAAGAAAATACGAGCCTATGGAAACTTTCTCCTCAAGATACAAGCGCACGAAGATGAAATCTGAGGGTCAAACAGCCATGAAACTAAGAACAAGGTAACGTTCAAGGAATTTGAGGCCAACAGCAGAAGCATGAGGCTTTCTACTCCTGTGAAGTGTTACATATGCTCTCAGCAACTTTGAGGGGACAGTTCTACTCCGTCTTCACTATGAAATGGAATTCAATTTGTGCCAGTGAGTTCGGTTTTCTTCTGGTTCGAGTGCTCTAATGGTAACTCTAACAACAAAATTTAAAAAGCTACACTGCTGACTGGATGAAATCAGAACCTCCTATATTAAAAATCTAGTAGAAAAGGGACAAACTTTCATGCAGATATAAATATTATTTATCACAACCCTAATCCATACACAATAATACATACAATTCAAGTAAAAAAAATCGCAGGACAATAAAGAAAAGGGGGAGTAAAAAACCTGACAAGAGATAAAGCATCCACAGAACTGGATATGCAAACTCTCACAGAAGAAATTGATTACAGATAAAGGATAAAGAAGAAGACATGTAAAACATGCTAGGACTGGAAAACATAATAAAAGAGTTGAAGAATTTTTTTATCAGTACACTAGCTGAAGTGTAAGTGAATTCACTAAACATTATCCACACCAACAAACAAATTGGTTATCAAAACAAGAGGAACAGAACAGCGTAGTTCATTATCAAATGAACTATTAGGTGTTTTAACTAAAATCCTTAAGAGAGCAGAGAAGCAATATTTGTGAATATAGATTGATACAAACATACACATCAGAAGATAATGTTGAGACCTTTTCAAACAACCTCTAAATTCAACAAACAGGCGCACATCTATCTCCAACTGAATTTGAACAATGTCACTTCAATGGGGAGAAGAAAGTATACACAATAAATGGTGCTTTAAAAGTCGATTTTCCATTATAATAAATAAACCAGGCCATATACACACTCTTCACATGTACCACACAGAAGCTAACTCAAAATGAGTGTCCCACAATAACATCAAAACCCAAACTCTAAAGTTTCTACAAGGAAACATTAGCAGAAATTCAAGCAGTGTTTTGTGAGACAAAGAGCTCTTAGATAGAATACAAAAGCACATTCTTATTGCAATTGATCAACTTAAAATTCCTTCTCTTGAACAAAGTTAAGAAAATGAGGCAAGTTTGTGTATGTACTGTGTGAATCTAACAAACAACCTACACAAAGAATATGGCAATAATTTTTACAACTGGATAATTGTATATTGTACAAATGTATAAAACAGACAATGTGACTTAAAAAATAAAGGCAGAGATTAGGACACTTCACAAAGGAAGATAAATTAAAACACTAAGCACATGGGCAGATGTTGAACATCTTTAATTGTCTAGAAAATGCCAATTAAAATCTCAGTGTGATACCACTACTTAGCTATTGGAAGAACAAAAGTAAAAAGTCACACAATATCAAGTATTGACGAGGATATAAAGCAATCGCCACCGTCGCATGTTATTAGTGGATATTGAAAATGTCACAACCACTTTGGAAAACTCATAAAAGTATGCATCTTCCTCTGATACAAACCAACAGTTCTATTTCTAGGCCTTTGCCCAAGAAATTAAATAACAAATTCACACAATAATCATAAATGAATTTTAACAGCTTTATTAATAACAGCTTCAAACTCAAATCCCACATGTCCATATATAGGTGAAATGGTCAAAACAACAATTTGTGGTAAATTTGTACCCTGGACCACTAATTAATCAGAACAAAGATATAGTTGATACCAAAAATATCATGCTGAGTGAAAAAGCCAGATGCAAAAAAAATTGCATTACATAATTCAATTTATATAAAAGTCTCTAGTAAATGAAACTAATTTACATTGTGTGTGGGGGGGGAGGGGGGGTGGTTCCTGGGGCTGTGTGAAAGCAAACTGACTGAAAAAGGGCAGAAGGGAACTTTTGAGGATGATAGAAACCTGTATCTTGACTGTGATGATAAAAATATTTTACTCTTGATTTCAGTATATTAGTTACACGCTCACACAATTGTCAAAACCAAATAAACCGTGCATTTTAATGGGCATATATTATGTTAATTATCCTCAGTAAAGTTGAGTATTTTTAAAAGGTGGTTTAAGTAGTAACCAAGGAATACTGATGAATTTATACTTACTCTGAAAACATCTAATAAAAGTCAACCCATACTTATGGTTTGCAAAAGGTCAACAGGTAAGAAAAAATAGATCCTCTGTGTAAAGCCTGTGCCATAACGTAATACTAGCTATTTTTCAAAAAGTTTCCATGAACATATACTAAAACATCAGAAACAGTCTCCTTAAAGTTTGAAATATGACAAGTTTCTAGTTGCTATTATACATTTATACACAGGATGTATAAATAGCCAAAGCAATGAGAAAAGTACATTTATGAAAGCTGAAAAGGAAATCACAAAGTAGGTTATCTTTAATAGACAACCATAGCGGGCTACACATTGGGCTGCTAACTGCAAAGTGTGCAGTTCAAAACTACCAACGGTTCCTCACACGAAACGAGGCTCCCTACTCCTGTAAAACTTCTCTGACCCCCTACAACGCCATACAGGCCCCTACAGGGTCAAGTAAGAGTGGGAATTCACTTGATGTCAGTGAGTCGATCAACTCAATTAAATGACTAGAAGCATGATAAATACAGAATATCAGAAAGCTATAATCAGAAGCAAACATTGAGAACATGTTACTGATGTCACTCCATCTACCATAGCAATCAAATCGCTAAATAGCTAGGAATACTAATGAAAGTCATATACGAGAAGGGAAAGATGAAGAAAAAAACTACTATAAAACTTTCTGTAGGAACATAAAGACCTAACTAAACAGAGGCATACCACTTTTCAAACCATTTTGGTTAAGTTACCTCCCAAAACCAATCTGAAATTTCAATATACCACCATTCAAATTCACTAAGCATTTTTCTATTTTACAAGTTGCATCTAAAATTCATCTCTAGGAATCAAAACTGCTGTGATTACTGGTAAAGAGAAAAAGTGTATGAAGTAGGGAAAAATGCTCTCAATTTTGAAAATATGCCCTTCAAATTCCATTTCTAGGAAGTAATGCTGTAGAAATAACCCAGAGAGAAAGTTTACTGATTGCTAATAGTTGAAATTAAAGTAAGACTAATGGGGGAGTTTGACGTTTTACCTTACATTCTTCAATATTTAGATTTAAGTATGGTTTTTAAAGTTTGTGATTAAAAACCAATCACTAGATTAAAAAGTTGGTATCGTGCAAAGCATCGACAGCGCAAAATAGCTGTGACTAATTTAAATGACTATGGGGTCACTATGAGTTGGAATTGATTTCCATGGCAATGAGTTTGGGTTCTGATTTAGCCTAAAGGAATGGTGAAGTTAATGAAAGACTACTTGGCCTTTAAAACATTAGTTGGGCCTATATATAATGAGGAAAGACGTTCAAAGTAAGATAATTTTAGTGAGAAAGCAAGTGATACTTCAATGCGTTTGGTATGAACTCCCCACCCTAAGTTTTGTGTGTGCAAAAGTGTATTTGTAAGAGTATTTTTAAAGATCGTACTAAAGTGCTGACTCTACACACTTGAGAGTGAAGAAAATTTGTCACATTTTATGTAATAGTTTTTTTCAAACTATCATTCGGATTTTACACCCGGGTTGCAAGCCTGTAATTGGGTAAAATAATTAAATGTATTCATACAAAAATTACATGATTTCAGAAGGCAATCACAGAGCGGAAAAAACAGTTTAATCGTTTATTGCCGTTATCTTCCGGTGTATTTGCATATTCTTCAAATGGTTCGGTAAGTCTTCCTCCGCAAAGGTGAGTGCCATTTTAAACAAATATAACTGACCGATAGTCTATGATAAAAAAATAATGGAAAGATAGGGAACCTTAAAAAAAAAAAATAAAAGTCAACTTCACAGGAGCGGAACAGACAAAAGCAGCGTCTGTTCAATGGACGAGCGTCCTTAATGTTTTTAAATGCCTGGAGAGAAGCAAGACTTCAAGTCGATCCTCCTTTCTCCCCTTGCCTTCCCTTCACCTTGGTCTGAGCGGCTCTAACCTCTCCATCTTGCATGTGCGCAAAATGATGCTCACACCGTAACCTTAGGGGGGCCGCCTCGGACGGCGCAGACGCCGGACCCGGACCTCTCTCCCAGGGAGGAGCACTGGCGGACCGCTGCTGACGGGGGGGGCCGGCGGCGGCCGCGCTTAGCACCGGGCAGCGCCGAGCCTGCGTGTCGCTGACAGCCTGGGGACATGGACCTGCCCCCACGAGCGCGACGCGGATAACGGAAGGCTTCTCGGGGGAGGGGGGCTGCAGGCCGGTGGCGCACGACCGAGGCGCCCCAAGCCGGGGGGCCGGAGGCGGGCAGGGGCGGCGGCGGGGGGAGGTGTGAGTGGGGGGCACAGTCGTGATCAGTGCGACGTGTGGGAGGCGAGGTTGCGGTGCGGGGTCCTTGGCCCAAGAACCAAGGGCAGCAGAAGAGGCGGCGGGAAGAGGCAGGTGGCGGAGCCCCCCGGACACCAATCGATGTCATGCTCCGGGCAGGGGCAGGCGCAGCGGCCACGGACGCAAGCTCGGCCCCGGGTCCAGGCTGGGCAAGGCCCCAGCGGCGGCGAAGGCCTCTCGCAGCCATCAACCCCACCCACCATGGCCGGCGCAGCGGACCTGGGGCAGAGGCCTAGCTGCTTTGAAGAGGGGAGAAACCAACAAATGGAGGTGCTGGCGTAGCCATTTCCTTGCCCCGACCCCCCGCACTCCCCGCAGCCCGACAGGACAGTTAAAAAAAAAAAAATCCCCTCACCGAATGTGCGGTGCTCCGGAGCGAGAACAGCGCTCGATCCTCCACCCGCCACCACCGCCTTCTTCTCCGCCTCCGACTCCTCCCCCGCCGAACGCGCAGGGGCTGGCGGCGGCAGCGGCGGCGGCGGAAGCGGGGGCGGCGGCGGCGCGTCCCGCCCCTTGCGCCGCGGCAGATGTGAAGGAAGAGAGGGAGAAGGCTCCGCCCCTAAGCCGGCGCTGGCCAATACAGGAGAAGGACTTTTGCAGAGCCATCTCTCCGTCCAATCGCACCTTGAAGAGTGGGCTCACGTCAATGGTTGGGACGTGGCATAAAAGGGAAAACACACTGAGGCTGTGTCGACGCCCAGCTTCCTAATCGGCTTCAGTTGCACGTCATCTGTTGGGCGAAGAGCGGAAAAACGAAGCCGACTCCGCCCCCGTCGGGGACCGCCTCCTTTCCCTGCAGTGCTGCGCCGTTTGGGGAGGGGGCGGGGCATCGGGCCCGGGCTGGACCAGCACAGCCTTTTGTGGTTACACTGGGGCAGAGGGCGGGGTCTCAGGGAAAAGGAAGAAGCTGTGCATGCTGAAGGGAGGACTGGCGTAGCTAGGCTTTTCAGAAATTACAGCAGCTGTAACCCAAAAGGAAGCGTTCCAAGTGATGAGCTCCTGGCCTGGTGAAAGTTCCCTCGGTGGCTGTTTAGATAGATTTGGGAGAATGGCCCAGTGCCGTCTTCCCAACAACCACAGTCACACATACACACCCCCCCTTTGCCCCTCTGGCCCCTTTTAGGGTTATAGGAACCAAGTACTAGAAGGCCTTTCCTTTATATTGCCAAGACTGGGCCAGAGCTTCACAAGTTGCATCTTAAGACTGTCAAGCTGCGAAGTAACAGCTCCCGTCACATGCAACCAAAATAAATATAACAGCTGTAGTTGCTGGGCACCTCGCTTAATTTAAACCCCGCTAACAGTTTGCTAATTGTGTCAGTGATGCAAACTTGGTTTTTCCTTCTGCACGTGCCCCTTTTCATCCTGAATATGCCCGCTTCTCTGAGCACAGTTCCTCCCTGCTCCCATCTTGTGCCCCAGCCTCCCCTCCCCCAATGCCTGATGCCCAAGATGTATTTATTATCCTCCCCCCTATGAATGAAGAACACCACTTCTTGTGCTATCCCCTGGCAACGGCAAAATCATCTGCCAATGAACTGTGACTAGTTTGACTTTTTTTTTTTTGCAATTGATGAAAACAAACTATTCAAATTTTACTGTAGAAACCTAGATTCTGAGAATTGCTAGACAAAATATGATTCCCAACCCGCTTCTGTGAGCAAGTACTGTACTTACCAAAGGACCCAATTTCCGATGAACATTCCTGTGCCTTCCCATGGGCTGCTAAGCAGGAAGGGAGCAGTGGCAAAAACGCCCAGCCGCAGGTTAAATGTCTGTGGCTGCCTGCATGTGGCCCTAGGGCCATAGTTTGAGGACACCTGCTTTAGGGTGTTGCTAAAAGTGGATACACTAACTTTTCGGAAGGAATCCTGGTGGGGATGCTGCTGCCAATCTCAAGGCAGGAGCTTGGAAATCGCCAGCTGCTACCATAGGAAGATGAGGCTTTCCACTCCCTTAAAGATGGACAGGTTCTGGAACCCACAAGGGCATTTCTGCTCTGTCCAAACCAGTCCCTTTGCATCAGAATCTACTCAACGGCAGTAAGTTTGAGTTTTTTGAGAACTCGTTCAAACTCTTATTTAGTCAACCACTACCACTAATAATTCAAACCCATTCAGAGACAACTCAAAGACAGCCTGTCTGCTTTCCAAGGGCGCAACATTGAAAGCCCTCTGAAGTTTTCTGCTCTGCACAGATAGGTCGTCATGATTAAGTAGTAGTATCTAATAACAAAACCAGGAGGTGCAGAGTTTCCCAAATTTCAAGTTTTCATGGTTTATCTGCGTATACTACCGGTAATAGGTATGAGCCTTTCTTTAAATATTTTCCTGACGTTAAGAGGGTAATTTTATAAAAGCACAGTACATAGAAAGCTACCATCACTCTCCCAAGTTGAAAACAACTGCAGAAGAAGTAAACAAGCAATGTTTTAAAATTCTAGCAGAGCTCTATTGCCTATTAAAGATTTTAGAAGCTCTCTTTGTTAGAAGGATGGGACAGTGAAGTGAAATTTATTGCAAGATATTTCCACCCATTATCTTTGTATTTCCCAACGAGCATGCTAATAAGGTGTAGAGCACTGTACCTCGGGGGCTGGTCAGTTCGCCATTCTCCTGGGCATGAAACGGATTCACCTCAGAAGCAGGAAAGTAGAAGTGCCCGCAGAGCATTTGCAAGACCCCTGCTTGAAGAGGCAGAGGCAGTAGAAGCGTGAGAGGCCACGGCACAAAGATTCAAAGCCAAAGTAGAGGAGCAATGTTGAGACCTCGAGGTAGAATGACAGGCTTCCCAGGCCACTGAGAGAGTAAACTGAGTCCCTTTGGAGAGGAAGCTGGCTTGCAGAGTAGGGTGCCCTTTGGGCATTTATCTTTACTAAGGGCACTTTGAAATTCTTGCCTGAGAAGGGTAGAGGCCAAGGCACCATGTAGCCAAGAGGCAGATGACTGTGGCTGCCAGCATAGCTGAGAAGAGATGCTTTGGGCAAAAGGGCTGCTTCTTTGACATTTTATTAACTGCTGACTTTCCCAGTAAACCTCTGTGGCTGTGATCTGTGAGTATTGTCTGTGGCTTCCGTGTGACCATTGCCATGAATGATCAACCCAGGAGAAGGAGAGTGAGGAGCGTGCCATGGGAGGCAAGGGGGGTGTCAGGACAGAATAAAGAATGCTGAGGGATGGAGGCTTGTCTGACCTCTGCCTCACTGGCATCGTTGTTGGATAGATGTGGCATTGGACACTTCTTCCTCCTTGTGAAGCCAGAGGAGGCCAGGCATGGCCCCACATCATTTCTTCAGACAGTTACCAAGCTTTAGGTGTCTCTCAAAGGTGTAGAACTTAAATGATGCTTTTTTCATGATGTAATCAAAAGGGTAGAAAAGTGGAGCCAAAATAGGAGCCAATTTCTCCCTGTGTGAGTCTTTGTTTTTAATTTAGTTTTTGTGTCCCAAAGAAACTCATTGGCGGCCTCCAATGTGACTTGTTACTTTTAGGGAAGCACTACTGTAAAGTGTTCCCTAGCATCAGGCAAATCCTATTCCTTCAGTACTTACTGCATGTAAACGATGTGCCTCTGGGATTGTACTTCTCTAGCCTCAATTTCTCTTGAAGTGTGGGAAAAATGATAGTGAGTACTTATGAGTGTTTTTTTTTTCAAACAACCCAATGCATGTTAACCATCCCCAGAGTATGCTTATCCATTGCCATTGATGCCAACTCATGGTGACCCTGGGGGTCAAAGTAGAATTGTCCCATGCGGCTTCCAATGCTGTACTTTTCTGGAAACAAGCTGTCTCATCCTTCTCTTGTACAGTGGATGGTACATTCGAACTGCTGACCTTTTGGTTAGCAGTCAAGTGCTAAAACACTGAAACTTCTTTCTAGAAGCTAGCTCAAAATCAGGGCACGGTCAGGGCCAGGTTCTGCCTGCATGTAGGAGGAAATGATTCTGTCTGTCTGTTTCTGAAAGCCCTAGGCATTTCTTGGCATTCCTGACTTATAGACTGATCTACTCCTGCACCTTCTCTCTCTGTGTGTGTGATATTCTGTGTTTGTTCTCCCCCTATATAGGACACCACTCTGAAGGGATTTGAAGAACAACTTAACTGATAACATGTCTTCCTAAAACACTATCATAATCACGGGTCCAGGGGTTAGGGCTTCAAACTGCCATTTGAGGGAGAAACAGTTCAAACCATAACAGAAGGTTTTTAAGTAAGAGAAGATTGAAAAAATAAACTGAGATCTACAAAAGAGATTAAAAAAAAAACAACAGTACTTGTGCCGTAGCATTTAAGTGAGGTATATCATATGCAGAGGATGTCTTTGCTATTGTGGCCACTTAACTGTGAAAAACAAAAGCCCGGTAATTGGTTACTGTCATTTCCAATGCATGGTAAAGGCCCTCAGCGGCAGACGAGAACTGTGCAGAAACAGTTCGTCAAGGCTTTCTTCCAAGGTGGCTATAGTTGAACTCGAATATCCAACCTCAACAGTTAGTAGCATGTTAACTATTTGCACCACACATAGACTCTGCTATTAAGTAAATCACTCAAATTTGAGTACTATAATAAAGATAATTTATTATTAACACAGAGTCAATATAGAAGGTTCACATTCAAGGACCTAAGCCTTATAATCTATGATACATGTGTCTTAACTCTATAAATTATCTCCAACTATGGAGAGGAGGCAGCGTTGTTATGAGTTGGAATAAAGGGTCGTGAGCTGGGCTTGGTTTGAGACACCAGCAAACGATGAAGCAGACAGCTCTGGGATTTCAGTAAAAGGCTCACTGATGATCAAACAGGTCCCTGATGGCGACAGAATCCATTTGTTTCTACTAGCTTCCCAGGGGGAGGCAGGAGTTTCCTGGCTTTGGTGGGCAAAGGTGAGTCTACACTAGGACTCTGGACCTCCAAGACTGCGCCAAGAGGTGCTACAAAAGAGCGATTTAGCAAACAGATTTTAAGTTAGCAGAAAGCAGGAATATAGCGTATTCCATTTCACAAAGATTTCTTCCCCTTCCCTCCAATCTATAACTAGACACCAGTTCTAACAATCTAACACAAGCCTCCCTTCAGCAAGGTCCTTAAAGATACCAAGGGGAGGCATTATAACTATAAGTATAATGGTAGGGATTAGCATCATTACTGGGGTGGGGGGCACAGACTGCCGCAGTAATAGACAATCACACAGGGAAACAACTGTATACCTAACTAAAGACTCGGACCCAGGATAAAACAACTCTGGCCAACAAGAAGGGTGGTAGAGAAACCAGAAAACCACAACAGGCCAAGTACCATGAGTCTCCAATGTCTCCGTCTGGTTCTTCAGGAGACCTAATAGTTCGATAAGGTGCTAGTGGTAGTCTGGTATCTCTGTATAAAAGTTAATTTCTACTACAGCACATTCCCTGTCTTCAGCAGCTGTCAGAATTTCCATACCACCTTCCCCACTTGCCCAGGAGGATTGCTTGAGGTGTTATGAGTAAAGTTTCTGTTTTAATATATGCCAGGAAAAGTGCTGAAGGAGGAAGTCCGAGGTCCATTGAAGGTATTAGGCAAAAGCAGGTAACCAGGAATTGATGGGATACCAATGGAAAGGATTCTATAAGCTGATGAAGCTCTCAAAGCACTTATGCCAAGAAATGTGGAAAGTCAGCAATCGGGCCAACTGGCTAGAGGTTATCTGTATTTATACTCATTCTAAAAAAAAGGTGACGCCATACAATGCTCACATTATACAACAATGTCATTCATATCACAAGGACATAAAATTTTGCTGAAGATCAACCAAGGTGGCAGCAGTACATTGACAGCGAACTGCCAAAGGTTCAGGCTGAATTCAGAAGAGGACGCAGAACTAGAGATCTCCTTGCTGTCAGATGGATCTTGCTGAAACCAAGAACACCAGAAAGATGCTTTCTTGTGCTTTGCTGGCTATGCAAAGGCATTCAATGATGTGATCATAGCAAGCCTTGGATAGCCTTGAAAAGAACATAAAACCCTGAACACTGCATTGGACCAAGAGGCAGGGAACAAAAGAATATAAACCATTGTAAAGTTAAGGCATGTGTCAGGGTTGTGTCTTCTCACCATACTTGTTCAAACTCTATATTGAACAAATAATCAGAGAAACTGAATCATCTGAGGAAGAATATGGCATCAGGATGGATGGATAACATGGATAATCTGCAATATGCAGATGATGCAACTTTGCATGCTGAAAGTGGGAGGACTTGAACTTGCTAATGAGGATGAAGGACTGCAGCCTTCAATAGGAATTACAACTCAACATAAAGAAAACCAAAAGATAAACAAGGGCCCATCTTGCTTGGAAACAACAAAGCCCACATGAAAAAGCACACCAGCCTGTGTGATCATGAAGTGTTGACAGGATCAGGTATCAGGCTTCGGAAGACCCAAAACAAACAATCATATTGCTGCAAATGAGGGGCGGGGGACAGAGGGGACACTCAAAGCCGATCTGTAGATGATTGGACATTTCCTCACAGAAGGATCACAGGCGAGTCAGGTGCAATATAGCACCAGTGAAACATTCCTCTAGTTCTTTAATATTTCCTCTCCCCCCCCAACTGTCATGACCTCAGTTCTACCTTATAAATCCAGCTAGACCAGAATATGTGCACTGCTACAGAAAAGAGTTCTTGACCCATGGAATCCAGAACAGATGGATCCCTCAGAAACAATAATGGGAGTAGCGAAACCCTGAGGGTAGAGGGAAGGTGAGGGGAAAAAAGGAGGGACCAATTGCAATGATCAACACATCACCCCCCTTCCCAGGATGACGACTAACAGAAACACGGGTGAAAAGAGATAGCAGATGGTATAAAAAATGAAAATAATAATTTACAATTTATCAAGTGGTCATGATGGTGGGAGGGTGGGGGGAGTGAGGAACAAAATTAGAAGCTGATACCAAGGGTTCAAGTAGAAAAATGTTCTGAAAGGATGGTGGCAACATATGTACAAATATGCTTGACACAATGAATGTTTGGATTGCAATAAGAGTGGTATGAGCCCCTATTAAAATGATTTATTAAAATTTTAAAAATATGCATAGGTTGGGGGAGAAAAAAAAGGGAAAGAAAACCAAAATCTTCCCAACTTGCCCAATTGGCAACATCATGATTAATGGATATAACACGGGAATTATCCCGGATTTTATCTTGCTTGGCTCCACAATCAACACTCATGGAAGCAGTAGCCACAGGAATCAAAAGAGGCATCTCAGTGGTTAGTCTGCTGCACAAGACCTCTTCAAAGTGTTGAAAACCAAAGATGGTATTTGAGAACCAGAGTGCACTTGACCCAAGCCCTGGTATTTTCCTGGTATTGCCCTGTGTATCTGGGAATGCTGAGCACTGAACAAGGAAATCTGGAGAAAAACTGATGCGTTTGAATCGTGACGGTGGCGAAGAATATTGAAAGTGCCCTGGACTGGCAAAAGAATCGACAAATCGGCCTGAGTACTCCTTAGAGGCAAGAACTTGGAAGAATACATCATGCTTGGGGAAGTAGAGGGGCGGAAAACAAGAGAAAGACTTTCTATGAGATGGATTGACATGATGGCTGCCACAATGGGTTTAAACATAAGAACACGTATGAGAGCAAGACAGGAGTGGGCAGGGTTTTGTTCTGTTGTTCACAGAATCACAGGGGGTCAGCACTGACTTGACAGCACCTAACAACAACAACAACAACAACAACAAACGACAACACAGCAACAACAACCGAAAAGGAGGCTCACCTCTATCCCTCATGCTGCGATCATCATCCTAGTCCAGATAAGACTATCTGTGCAACAATTAACTCCGCACTTGCAGGGGGAGAAAGTAACTAATTCACCACATGACAGATAACTCATGACAGAGGTCAATAGATAGTTTCACTTCCTGGCAGTGGGTCCTGAGGCATTTGGAGTACTATGTGCATGGTTCTGCCAACAATCTGGGCAGATATGCCTCCAGAGCCTGTGGTGCCACTTATAGTTTGAGGGTCAGCCAGTACTCCTCGTCTGGCATATGGGTTCAAAGCCCCTATGGGAGCCTCGGGTAGCACTCACCTACACCTCCAGAGAACTCTTGTCATTAAGAGTTCCTTGCAGGCTGAGAGGTCAGTTGGAAGTGTCATTGTTCCCTATTCTTCACCACCTATTCATGCATATCGTGACCTCTAAACATGCACCTTAATCACTTTCGATCCTTTGAGTATTCCATACATGACACTCAATTTTGAAATCTTTTCGTTGTACTTGCCTGGTTCACTCATTTACAAAGGAATGCCTAGAGCCATATGGTAACCACGTTCACACACACACACAAGAATGTATTTCACTAGATGGTAGGGAGTCTATAAAATCCACCTGCCAGGGCATTGTTTGCTGGGTCCATTTATGCTATTTGTCCAAGATCATGGAATAGACGCCTTGTGCATTGCTATGAGCACATGTGGCAATTTTGTACAGAAACCACCAAATCACTTTCCTTCTATGCCTGCTTCTGTGGCTCTTTATCACCACTATCTACATTACAGGGCCCACTTTTCTAGTGAATCTACTGGTACCATCCCCCTCTGGAGGCACCCTTCTTACTTGTGCTATGGTCTGTGGCCCTTGGCACCCTCTGGGGAAAGAAGCAAGAGGGCAGCTACATGAATAACAGTCAAGTGACTGTCTGAGTTTTGGAGAGAATCACAGATGTCCTATCACAGGGCTCTTCCCACTACCTTGCCCAGTACCTTCCCGTGCTCCTTATGTTAATGGATAATCTACATAGCTAACACACAAGGAACCACCCAACAATTTATACAAAGAGTTAAGGGTCAGAGGTCATGGGTAATGACCATCCACACAACATCTAATTCAATCCCTTGACTGCTTTGCCCCAAGTCCATTTTGAACCAAGTGGTATTGGTGGAAGCTATATGGGCAATGACATCCCTAGCTGTAGCCTGCTTTAGCTGGAGCCATTCGTGTACCAGACATATTCTGATAACAGCCACTTCTTGGAGAGGAGAGGTGGCTCTGGTGGCAAGCAAACCTGTGCTGAGATCTCATCACAAAAACCACTAGACCAAAAACCACCTGTCCCTCCCAGGTCCAAGGAGCACAACAGGCACTGTATTGTTGCATGTTCACATGCCACTTGGTCAGTGTGGTTGTTAGGGCAATAGCTGATGATGGAAAACAGCTCCTTGACCCATTCCTTCCTGAGCAAAGCTGCATGAAGGGTTACAGTTCCATTCCCAGTTAGAAGTTCCACCTGTTAGAGAGTATGATAGGCTGGTAACAATTGTTTCTCTGTGGGATACCACCACTTTCCACCCTCCTCTTTGGTTGGGACCAAAACATTAGAAGGAATTTATTCCATCTTGATCTGGTCACAAAGTCCAGCAAAAGCTGTAGCCCTTTCCATACTATCCCCAGCACTTTCATTCACACAATAAGTACCATTGCTTTATCAAAAGTGTGCTTCGCTTTTCTGTCCCAGTCTCAAGAAACAGTCTTTCTGTGTTAGTCCAAGTAGACTAGAGAAACAAGTTCATAGACATGTATATGAACATAAGGGTAAGGTTTATATACAAGAGGAATGGAAAATTGAGAAAGCATCCCAACCCAGTGCAGTTCAAAGTCATAAGTCTGATATTAGCCCATATGCCTGATACCAGTCTCTAAAGTCTCCTTCTGACTCACGAAGTCACAGGTCAGTGGGTGGAGAGTCCTGGCACCAGCACGGGTCTCCCCATGGCTCCTTGCTTCTAAGGCTCAGGGTCTATCAACAGCATCCAGTGGTGGTAGAGGCAACTCAGCGCTGGCAGGGGTCTCCACGTGCCTTCTCCAGCTTCAGAAGTCTGGTTCCATCAGGGTAAGACCGTGTGACTTCTTCCCTGGCTCTTCCAGCTCATCGTATGCTGCCATCTTGTCTGTAGTCCCTTACCTCAGAGACTGACTCCCAACAACTGGGGGGAGGGGGGGATGGCATCTCATCTCCACGAGGGAAATACAGTGAAATTTCCCAGAAGTCTCAGGAGAAAGCCATGCCCACACAGAGGCCTCATTGGCTACTCAATGGCTATCTCCAGATAAGAGGCTAGACACCACCCCTACATCTCAATCATGAAATTGACATAAGCACACGACCGCCACACTTTCTTTCTTTTGGTACCAGTCAAAAGATTGGTCTCAACCACTGCCTTAGTAGGTGTGTCAGGTCAGGTTGGCTAGAGAAACAAATCCAGTAATACTCATATATGTCCAAGAAAGAGCTTTATATCAAAAAGAAATTATTTATTGAGAAAATATCCCAGTCCCGTCCAACTAGAGTTTCTAAGTCTAAAACTAGCCTCTATGTTTTCTTCAGACTCATGCAGTCAATGCAGGAGTATCACAGGTCGGAGAGTGTCAAGTCCTGAGGATCCAATGACAGTGGCCCTGGCAGTAATCAGGGTCAACCAGCAGAAAGGTGAAGCAGAGAGAGGGAGGAGATTCCCAGGACTGTCCTTATGAGAAGACCATGCCAACAAGGAGGCACTTCCAGACTGTGATCTGTCTAACAGGTTGAATACCACCCCTACACTTCTATATATCTCCAAGTTGACATGAAATTATGTAACCACCACAGTTAGGTGCAAATCCCCTCTAACATCCCAAAAGACACATGAAAGCCTGCTCTTTCTTGGGCCTCCGTAGGAATGGTGTAAGCTTACATCTTATAGATGATGACTTCAAGCAACCCAAGGTTTTACCTGAGCAGACAACCGCTATGAATATTACTGGCATTACTAGTCCCTGAATCTTTTAGGGGCTAATGACTTTCCCTGCAGGTGGGTGATTATGTGTCTAGATAAACCTGTAATAGAGAAACTTCTTCATCAATTAACATAATGGCATAAGTATAGTTAGAGCCACAGATAGTGTCAAGGAAAGAAAAATAGTCAGTTACCAGAAAAACATTTTATGACAGATGGTGGGGCTGAACAGGTATCATTGGGGCAGCACCAAGAATGCCACTTGGAGCTTCCTCATTCCTGTGAACAGGTGGACTGATCCTAAGCAGATGGGACTAGAGGGATTTGATAGAATGTATTATTCAGGTACCCAGGTGTCTACTAGGGGAATTGGCTTATTAAGTCCCCTATAGTTCATGCTCTTAGCCAGAATCTATCTGGCTTCTTCATTGGCTACAATGGGCTATTGAAAGCACCGTGAGTTTCCTAGAAGATGGCTACACATTTGAGTTCTACAGTAGTTTTGCTCATTTCCTTATGTCCTCCAGGTCATTTACACTGCGAGGTGTTTATCACTTTTGGTGGTTGGGATAGGTTCCCCTCAAGACTGCTTTTATCACCTGTACCCACAAGCAGAATTCTCTGACAGGGGTATTCAAAGCCAATCTCATGAAGACATTTCCCCCCAGAATGTACGCCAGTATTGAGTAAATAAAAGCCTGATCTGGGTTAGGAGCCTTATTTTCAGTGTCAGGAGTGCCTGATATGTGTGGACAAACTTTCTCCTATATTCATCATTCATGATGACAGGATGGACTTTAAACCACTCAGGTGTTCAAAATGAAAATGGTTTCCGCCAGGGCACCAACCTATTTGTCCATCTGTTTCTCACCAAGGCTTGTGACCCCTCTGTAAGGCTTTCACTCCCTGTGCAGAGTTCTGATTCCCACACAGAGACCATACGGACTGGTCATGGCCACCTGAAGACAAGGGCACTTCCTCACCCGAGGTGGCAGAACCTGCAGGGCAGGATTGTTATTCTGGCCACAGATTGTCTTAATGGTTGTTCTTTTACTACCGGTTCTGAAAACCATGATGATTGCACACATTTGATCTAGCCTCTCATCAGCACTACCTTGGGTGCATTCTTTTCCACCCTTTTCTTCCCTGGGGATGCTATTTAGCGGGTAAGTAATGGCGACACAGACTACTGGGTGACCCTTTTCAGCTGTACTTCCGACAGTATCTTCTTCACCCATCCCTTGGTGTGCCTTGGTGACCAGCTGAATGGCATGCTGCAGCAGCCATCCCACAGACTATCATTCTCCCAGAATCTTAAAAATAGCATTTTGAACATTTTTATTCGCAAATGATCCACATTTCATACAATTCAATAGTTTAATCATCTCAAGAAGTATTGTACAATTTTAAAATATTTTCTTCTTTCTTTTCCTCCTCGTTACTCGTTCCCCATTTCTACTCAGCATTCCCTGTCATACCCCCAAGAAACCATTAATATAGTAACTATCTATAGATTCAC